>JBCEWE010000514.1:437500-440000 GCA_039877035.1 Silurus lanzhouensis | reverse complement strand
CTTCCTGTTTGTCTTTATCGCTCTGGCTGTCTGTCTGTTTTTATCGCTCTGTCTGTCTGTCTTTATTTCTCTGTCTGTTTTTATCGCCCTGTCTGTCTCTTTCTGTCTTTATCGCCTTGTCTGTCTGTCTTTCTTTCTTTTTTTCGCTCTGTCTGTTTGCCTGTCTGTTTTTATTGCTCTGTCTGTCTCTGTGTGTGGGTCTCAATCTATCTGTTTCTGTCTCTACCTCTGTCCATCACTTTTTGTCTCTATGTGCATGTTTCTCTCTCTGTCTCTTTAACAGTCTGTCTCTCTGTATGTCTGCCTGTTTCTCTCTTTCTGTTTCTCAGTCTCTCACCCAGTCTCTGCTCTTCTCACACCTCCCCTGTTCTCACAGTGTTTAGTCTTCTCTCCTGTTTATTTTCTTCTTTTCTCATCTTGTTAATGTTTTTGTTCGTGTGTGTGTGTGTGTGTGTGTGTGTGTGTGTGGTCTCTTTGTTGTTGTGTTTGAGCTCCCTCCCTATTCCTTTCTTCTCCTTTTTGTTTGGGTTCTCTACGTTTTTACCCTCTTACTAATTCTTTTTTGTTTTCTTCATATTTATGGCTGTTTATTTTTTTTTTTTCTTTCTGCCACTTTCCCTTATTTTTCTTCTCTTTTTCCTTTTTTCTGTTTTTGCATTTCTTTTAATTCACTTGTATTTTTCCTGTATCTTTTTATGCATCTCCTCTTTTCCTCATCTCTTTTAATTTCTTCTTTCTCTCATCTCATTTTCTCTCTCTTTCTCTACGCTCCTTCCCTTTCTCTTTCTCATTTTCTTTTTCTTCTCTCATTCCCCCTCTTTCTTTCACTTTCTTTTTCTCTCCTTTCATCTCCTCTATCTTTCTATCCTCTCCTCTCTTCTTCTCTACTCTCTTTCTTTCCTCTCCTCTCATCTCTCTCCTCTCCTCTTCTCTCTTCTCTTCTCCTCCTCTCTCTTTCTCTCCTCCTCTCCTCTTTCTCTCTCCTCCTCTCTCTTTCTCGTCTCTCCTCTTCTGTGCTGTGATTGACAGCTGCTGCAGGTGTTAAACTTTAATGAAAGTCAGTTGTTCCTCAGGGAGATGGATTTCATCATTCACTGTCTTTAGTATGCTGGAGCTCTTTCTATCCTCTAACATCTTTTACTCGTCACTGTGTGTGTGAGAGAGAGAGAGACAGAGAGAGGGAGACAGAGACAGAGAGAGAGAGAACGATAGACAGAGCTTCAGTAATCACACGTGAGGAGGGTGGAGTCACAGAGAGTAACGGAGAGTCATGGACACTGGTCACCTCTGTCTTACCCTCTGTCTCTCTCTTCTCTCCTCCTGATCCATGTCCTTTCCCTCCATCTCCATCCTTCTCTTCCCTTCACTCCGTCGATGTGTGAAATTAAAGCGCAGAGGCGTTTAATCCTCAGTAGGAATGATTAGCGACGGCTCCTGCGCTCGGCCTCTCGCTCTCCGGCTCACGTGAGCTTTCAGAAGAATTCCAGTGTACGTGTTTGTTTTTCCTCCACAAAAGACTGCGAATGTACCACATAAACACACTGTTTTTATTGGCGCAGTGACACTAATATCCCTCATTCATTAGGTCTTTTGTTCTGTATTAGAGATGCTGTGGGGATGTTTTCTGTCCCTGTAACCGTCCTGATACTCGTGTCAGCCCGGATCCACGTTTCTTTATCCGTCTTTCTTTTATTTTTTTTGCAAAAGCTGCTTAATTTGATCTGATTTTCATTAAAAAAAATTTTTTGCTTGAAACATTTCACATCATAATACATTCCACACCATACTGTGGGTTCTGTACGCACAATTGCTCAGATTTGTGAAGTTTAGTGAGAGCAGATGTTCAGATCGTGCTGGAGGAAGAAGTCTACAGTGTCGTCCCCTTATTTCTTATTAATGGACCTCCAACAACATGAACAGAAAGTTTAATATCGGTTTATAAAATGCAATAATAATTAGTAGTGTTGGTACATGGCTGGCTGTGTGTGTGTGTGTGTGTGTGTGTGTGTGTGTGTGTGTGTGTGCGTGCGTGTTCCTTCCTTCCTTTCTTCCTTCTTTCCTTTCTTCCTTCCTTCCTGTGTCCTCCTTTTAGCCCACTTTTCATTCCTTGTTCCATGGTTCCTTTCATCTTTCTGTGCTTCTCTTCTTCCTTTTTCTTCTCTTCTGTTCTGTTTTTCCTCCTTTTTGTGTAGAATGTTTCCTTATTTTTCCACACTTCCATCCTCCCTTCCTGCCTTCATTCCATGGTTCCCTGATTCCATCTTCTTGCTCTTCCTTCCTTCATTAATTACTCGTTCTTCATTCCTCATTTTCTTGTTAACGGACGTCTTACAATATCAACAGAAAGTATAATATTAGTTTATAAAATGAAGTAAATAATTGTTAGTTTTGGTAAATGGCTGGCTGTGTGTGTGTGTGTGTGTGTGTGTGTGTGGTGTGTGTGTGTGTGTGTGTGTGTGTTTTCTCTGACCCGCAGGTCCGGATGGGCTCGGCTTCACCG
>JBCEWE010000514.1:422500-432500 GCA_039877035.1 Silurus lanzhouensis | reverse complement strand
AGTTGTCAAGTGCAAATTTTTTGTAGAGACAAAAGCAAACATATCCATCATATGTTAGTGTTCCCTTATTACTGAACGAGAAAAAGGAAACCTAACACGAGCGTCATGTCGCCTAGCATAACTGTATTCTCATACAAAGTCTGCACTGTGCTTAATCAGTGTGTTTGGAGTGTGTGTGTGAGGAGCGTGTTGGCCCTCAGGAGATCCGTTTGTGTGATCCTGACTGGAAGCATTGATCCGATCTCCAGAGTTGTTTCTAAATCTCTGTGTCGCTTTTTTCTTCTTCTTTCTTCCAGAAGAACAAACATGGGTCCAGTCTGAGGTCTCAGAGCCTCGTTTTGTGTGTGTGTCAGAGATGTAGTTTGTCGAAGAGCTGCCTCAGGGCCTCACTTTTGTTCATTTAGGATCGCAATTTGTCATTTTTTCTCCTTACTATGAGTTACCCAGGATTATTTAATATAATTGACTTTTATATATAATGCCATGTAGAACATCCGGTGTTTATTTACTTTTACTAAAGGGAGAATCAACCAATCAATTTCTCCATTTGTTTAAAAAACACATCTTGTACGCAATTTTTTTAATGTTTGTTTTTTATGATGTTTTTTGGCTGATTTTAAAACATTTTCCTTAATTGTATGCAAGACCAGTTTCCTTAGCAACAAATCTGCCTTCTGTCATCCAGAACTTTCTACAAAGTAACCAACTCTCCGTTTCCATTTCTTCTTCCATTTCTCACTCGTTAGTCAGTACACCCCGACATCAAGAATGTAGGGAATAATCATAAATATAGAAGAAATGGTTTAACCACTCCAACACTTCTCACACCCCATTCTTCTTACTAGATGAAGCTCACAGAAAGGTTATTCTACCATTCGCAATGGCATGATCTCCTGATCTTGCTCTTCCTTTCATGTTCAAATGGAACCCCTCCACCCTTTTACCCTTCACTTTCACCGCTCTCATCTCTTTTCATACCTTCATTCATCTTTATTTTTAGCCACAGTGCTTACCTCGCACAAGAGAAAGAATCCACCTCGTTTTTGTTTTTCAAATTGTGAATCACAATAATAACATTGGTGGTTTGTTGGCTTTAGAAAGGAGAGGTTTCTGGTCCGATCCTGTCCGAGGACGGCCGAGAGCAGCTGATGTACGAGATCCCCTTAAACGATTCGGGGTCAGCCGGACTCGGGGTCAGTCTAAAGGGCAACAAGTCCAGAGAGACGGGCGAAGACCTGGGCATCTTCGTCAAGTCTATCATCCATGGAGGGGCTGCTTTCAAGGCAAGTTGTGTTTCCCTTTAATGTATGTATGAGGATGCAGGCCATGGTATAAAGACTACTACGCTACTACAGCTAATTAGCATGAACTAGAAAAACCCCCACAGCATCAGCCTCATTAATCCTAATTAAAGTTTCAAAAGCTGGAAGTGCCAAGGGACGTTTAGCAAAACGGGACCTTCTCTAGAGACGGCTCCTGGGAGAAAAGCTCTTGTCGACATGCTGAGTCTGTCTCAGCGTGAGCTCATTTCTCCATTACAGCCTTCTTCAGACAGGTCAGCAGCACTGTTCGCTGGTTAATGACCCGACCTAAAGGTCAATCATGAGCAGAAAACACTCAGACGACAAGAGGGTCTTTAGCAGCTCTGGTGGCTCTTTAGCTGCTAATCTCTTTTGTGCGCAGCTCCTCCTCTTTGTCCAAGTTCTATTTCAACTAGTGCAGCTGTGGGCCTTAATCCAATTCACTCTATTCCTGTCCGATTCAACAAAGCACACACTCCTGTCTGAAAGGAGTCAGGAGCATGAAAGCATTAATCTTTCAAGCGCACGAGCTAATCTGAATATCAATATACCTGCAGCGATATTCAGCAGATGCAACCTTTATCGCTTGCCTTCGTTTGGCTCACTGAATACATTGGAATGCTTTTCATTCATTTCTGATGTTTGTAATCGACTGGTTTTAATGAATAACACATCAAAGGTTTGTCGATTGCTGAATTGTATACTTCCACTAATCCCACTTCTTTCTTACAACCAGGATGGACGCCTGCGAGTGAACGACCAGCTCGTGGCCGTCAACGACGAATCCCTTCTCGGTAGATCCAACAACGATGCCATGGAGACTCTGAGACGTTCTATGTCAATGGAAGGGAATCTGCGAGGAACCATCCAGTTAATTATCCTTCGAGCTATGGCGCAGTCCCCCACCCAGGTACGCTCGGTCCTGTTTGCCAGTCCTCATCCTCAGGTCCCGTTGCACCACGGGTTTCACAGGAACTCTGAGCCAGAGCCTCGGAGACTCATCAAACGCTACTACCACTATGGATACTACAGGCTCTCAGGTGGCCTCTGGTTTGACCAGACAATTTATGTCCAAACTTAATTTTGTGTAAATAAGGTCCTAATAATGTTTCCTACATACCTGCTCACACTGTTCCCTTATAGAGGGACTTTCTATAATACAGGACACTGTACTGTGTATATTTTGTCCTTCCACACTTTAGTCACAGAGCAAGGTCCTCAGTCTTTACATTCAAATAAGTTGTCACTGTATACCAGGTCGTAAAAAATTCACGTTTAAATAAACTCAAGATGCCTCCGTATATCAGGTCCCTACACTGTGTATTTTCAAGTGGCCAGGTTCTTAAATCTTTCAGAAGCTCTGTGTATCAGGTCCTCACAATGTAGAGTCAAACCGTTTCAGAATCTTGTATATCACTTTCCAATAATGCAGGTCCAAACAAGTTCAGGATCTCTCTGTATATCTGGTCCCAGTTTTGTATTTCCTTATAGAAACGGAGTGCAGGTACAGAATTTCAGGAGCTCGCTGCATATGTGGTCTGCACAATTCAGCAGAACTCTGTTTATCGTGTTCTTATAATGAAGGTTTATATCTGTAAAACAGGTCTCCACAATGCAAACCGAAACTATTCTAGAAGATTTAGAAGGTCTTTGAAAATCATGTTCCCACAATTCAAAACACTTTTAGATTGTTTAGAAGGTCCTATGAATATCAGGTCTCCACAATGCAAGTCTAAACACTTGAAGGAAGGTCTTTGTTTATTAAAGTTTTCTTACCCTTTCTGTACTGCTAAGCCTTTCTAATTTGCACATAATACATTTTCTGCATTTTCTGCCCTTTTTTTGTTCTAAATTATTAGTACAAAATTATAATTTTTTTATGCCATCTATTTTGTGAATACAGTGGAACCTCGATAGTCGCAACCTTGATACCCGCGGCCTGCATAGTTAGCGACTTTTCATTTGGAACCGGACTGAAAGTAACTCGCGAAAAATCTGATAGTTCTCGAGAAGCCACGAGTGGCTCGAAAGTTTGAAGTAACATTTGAAAAGAGTTTGTACTAATAAATTACATACAAATGTTTAAAAAAAATATTTTATTATAGTTTTTTTTTCATTTAACGAAGTAAAACATTTATGACAAGTAATTCACAATTTTTGTTGAGTTTACAGTACATGTACAATTCCCCTTAAAAATGAACCATCAAAAGGAGTCAAAACCTCGCAAATTTTTTCTTACTCGAGGGGTCATAGAACGTAACCCCCGTGAGTATCGAGGTTGTACTGTATTTCTTTTGCTTTTTCCCCTAATTTCTTGAACTCCTTACTCTACTGCCTTCCTCCTTGTATCTGCTTGTTCAATAAAAAAATCTCAAATTTCTGCATGCTCTTTGCTTGCTTTTTTCCCCCTTCTTTCTTCCTGATTCTTTCCACTTGGTTTTATATTGGGGCTTTTTTTTAACACTATTCTTCACTATATTTTTCTGATGAATTCCTGAACTGCAGACATTGAAATGACGGGCAAAGATTTCCATTTTTGATTATGTTTTAATCATTTCAATTATAGTGTATCCTAGTGACAGGTGGTCTAAATGATTTTGAGCTGGTTTGCTTTTATATCCCCAATGCAGCCTGTCCCACTTGACAGTCAAATCTGCATCAGTTCTTCAGTTCCACTTCGGTTTATTTCACGCTGTTGGGCAACAACTTTCTAGTTGCCAAGTCGGATGTGTCTAAACTCCCCATACATAATGTGGATTTTGGACTTAAGTCTCAAACCAGATGTCTGTATTTCAAAAAGCTTGTAAGGATAAATGCGTTTCAGGATGCATGCAATGACCAGGATTTAGAGTAAAGCACATTCTGTTATTTTTAGTTATTTTGCTTTACGTTAACCATTAAGCCGTAAAGCCAGATGTAGTTGTTGTCACCTGAAATGTAGCTCATCATTTGAAAACGTACGAGTTCACCTCACGAGTTCAGGAATCTGACATTATTTATAAAAAGACGAGCACCATGGGAGGGCATTAGCCTATCATGTGCCCCATCTACCCTGAGATGGATGGTGATTGGTGCCTTGAACAGCTCCTCGATAAAATGAGTGTGTCGACTGCGATGCGTTCACTTAATCGCATGGAGGCAGGCTGATCAATACGCCATTAATCTTGCGGGAAAGTGGCACGATAAGCGAACGCGCAGGAGCCCAGACACTCCAGACGGGTTCTGAACCCCATGATGCCGTCTGTCTCGTTGAAACCCGAGATTTGTTTAATGAAAGCGAAGGCACTGGATTCAAAATACCACATTACGGAACATTGTCAAGCAGCCAAGCAAGGGTTCCTGTCAACTTTCATCCCATTCACTGAGGTGGATACATCACAATTTTCTCAATGGGCCTCAAGTCGCTAATCAGATTATACCACGGGTTGTTTGGATAAAAGGTCGCCTCTGAGGTTTAATGAAAGCATGCCTTGGGCTAGCCTGAGGAAATCTAACCTCATGTCACCCTTATGCCTGCCCCAAAACTCCAGGAAGGCAGAACAGGCCTGAGTCTGGGGTCTCATTTTGGGGTCTTCTTTTGTTAGTTCTTTGTCCTCTGCTACAATAGTCTGATTAAGACACAAAGCTTTTGAAGGCATTAGGGGGGTGTATCTGAGTGCTTGTAGCACTCAAAGAGAACGCTCGTCAGAGGGATGGGGTGACCAACGTCGAATATTTATGCCGGATAACGCGCCAAACCAGCCAACCAGCTCCTCTGCTTCTGATTGCCGTCTGCCTCACGTCAACTCTTGACGCCCCCCTATGTGGCAGCATTGGTGCGAGATGGAGAACACCACGATCACCTCGCCCCCGTCAGCACAATGATCAGAGCAAACGCCCGAGACAGGACGGGAAAGAGCAACCACCACATCCGTAGATCTCCATAGAAACGCTTCTGTTTCTTTTTTCTTTTTGTGCTCTCGCTGTCAAGCACTACAGCAAGCGAGATATAAATAGCGTTGCATGTTCAAGGAGCCATCATCAGCACTAATGATATCCCTCTACCTGAGGATCATCCCTGCTCACTGTCTAGCTCGTCCTTTGTCTTTGTGTCATGCGTTCGATACAACTTTGATGCGCCATCCGTTGCGCCGTCTCTGTTAGCAAGGGGGCTAATAAAGTGTGTGTGGTAGAAGTAGTCTGACTAGAGTCGGCGCTGTCTAAATCCACTGGAGAACTCTCCTGCTGTGTGTCCTCCCCCTGACAGCTGCACATCCTCATAAAAAGACATCAGCCACCAGCAGAACCTGACTAGTGCTGTCTGATGAGCCTGGTGGCTAAGGACAAAATCGGATGCCATTTTTCGGGCTAAGAACACGCTAGCAATAAACTCCTCCTGCTAAACTGAGATGTTATAACCCACTCGAGCAATCCTTATCTCATCATTGTTCACGACTCACAAAAATGCAGGAAACTGTAGACCAGGGATCCCCAAACTATGCCCTTCCCACACACACATTTGTAACCATGCAAGAGACATATTGTAAATATGTTAAATCATATCATATCTGTATTTGCTAATAAAGATTTGGTTTTAAACTAAAAAATTACCTTAGTTATTAATAGAGGTCAAGGCACCGCTAATTGATCGCTGGAACTATTTGCAAAAAATCCATACTGATTGTTTTTCCGGGTTTCCTGGCTGCTGTTATAAGAGCGGCCTCTAGATGCAAATTTGTTTTTACATGTGAGAGGGCGCGCTGCACGGAGAGGGCTATGATATATTTATTATTTATAATGTATTTATTGTATAATTCTATTTATTCATTAACATGTTCATATGTGTATTTTATTTTCTATCCGTTTTAAAAACTATTAGTTGATTAATCGGTTATCAGAGAGTACAATCGACCTAGGGATCGTATCGGCAAAATCCACCATCAGTCGAACTCGAGTTGTTAACGTAGACTAATTAATTGTTCGATTCACCCACCAACCACACAAGTTCGTACGTTTATGGATTTTATTAGCAATAAATATAAAAAAATGTCATAATAAAAGGACAAATTAGGCGGCCGTCACAGAAAAAGGTTGTGGGCCCCTCAGAGCATGCATTTCTCGGTGCTGGCTGTATTGAACTGCTACGTATTGAAATCTAGTTTCTTTTCAGTGTCAGGAGTAAAAAAGACTTTCCGGGGTATTTTTTATGGAAATGATGGACCAATCATGCTAGCCCTTGCTATTTGAACGCATTGCGGCTCGTAGCGCATGCGGCGACGCAGCAACACGCCGAGATGTTGGCGCCGGAACCCGGTGCCGAAATGCTCACATGAGCGAAGCAGCTGCCCGAACCGTATGCTGTCTGTTCTAGATAGTCAGCTGGCGTTCCTCCAGAAACGAAAAGAAAGCAGCGAAGGATAACGTTTACGTTTTTCGGGGATGTGCTGTAAGAAATGCGTTAAAAAAATTCAGAAATCAGGTCGTGATTGCTATTTGGAACCACTTGATGAGGGCCGGATTCTCCCTGGAAATCCAGTTGAAGGTTTTCTGGCTCGCCTTCACTCACTGAAACTGTAATTTTAGCTGCAGAACTCGCTGTGCCTGTGTTTCACACATCTCCATCCTTTTCTGTTTGGGAAGTCCAGAGTCTTGCTGACAGAAGCTATGGACTACACTCTCACTCTCTCTCTTTCTCTCTCGCCCCTTTTCTTTCCCTCTGTATTTCTTTCTCTGCCTCCAACACCAAATTCATACAGCTTTCCTTCTCCAGCAAATCCTTTCTTCACTCTATATTTACACGGACCATGACAAGATGAGGCTGAAGTTTGCGCTATAGGCAATAAAAATAAAAATAGATGGATAGAGTGTATATGAGGATGAATAGAAACCAGAATGCATGCATAAACTGAGTGAATCAATTTCTACGATGGAACGACTGGGTGATGTATAGAAGGGTATAAAAGATCAATATATGGGTGTCATGAAAGAATAAAAATAATGGATGAAATGCAGAAAAAGATGAATAATAATGTAAAATAATGTATAAAAAAAGGAATGGATAGATGTGTGTAAAACGTTGGATAGAAGAGTGGGTGAATGGGTGAACAGAATAATATTAATGGATGGATGGATAGATGAAGGGAAAAGTGGATGGATGGATGAACTGGAAAGCGAAATCGTGAAATTGAATTGAAAGGATTCAGAAAGAGTAAAGGAGGAAAAATATAAATGTATATATTAATAGATGGATGAATGGAATGTAGGATGGATAGTGTGTGTATGAGGAAAATAGATGAATGTGAGCAGATGGATAGAGGAGTAGAATTGGAACCTCTGTAAAGATGAAGGGATGGAGAAGAGAAATGACTCAATATAGTTTAGAATTAGATGGATGGAATGGATGGATGGATGCAAAGCTTTCCTACCTGGATGAAAAGATAGAGGGGTGTACAGGTGGTCAAATAGATGAATTTTGGAATAAGGAAAAAAGACAGATAAATGCAGGATCTTTGTTGGTGGATAGATGCATGAAGTAAAAGAGGATGGAAGAATAGATTAAAAATCAAATTGGATGGATAGACAGATGGATAGACGATAGACATTGAGTGAGTGTATAGTTATGGTCCAGACATGGTACGATGGAACCAGACAAGGTACGATGGAACCTTGTGCTGAAATCATTATTTTCTAAAACGATGCAAAATCTAACGTTTCCAGGAGAGAAGAGGAGATGGCGGTCAGAGTCGCACCAGAGAGGCTTTCCCGGCTCTGCAGACCCGAAACACCCCGAGTAACGGCATCGCTCAGCACCCTATGGTCATCAACAGCCTCTACGAACGTGTTCCAGGTACCTGCACACTTCATCTGGACCTTTTTTTTATTTATTTTTTTTATAATTGTTACATTTTCACAATGGAATGAAAGTTGGTTCTGAGCATATTTAAAGTAACAGTATATATATTCTAGATCGAGTAGGAATACAGTGATACTCTTGGTCCTAAAACAAGTGTCCATTTTGAATCTAAAAACGTGACCAGAAAACAAACTTTGATAGAAATAATTGAAAGTATATATATGTGTGTGTGTGTGTGTGTGTACACACATTAAATGGAAGTTGATCCTTGCTATTAAGCAAACAATACGCTTTTAGACTAATGTAAGTATTCGAGCAGCCATTTTGCTAAGAGATGTGTAAAAAAAAATTTGTGTATGTATGTGTGTATATATATATATATATATATATATATATATATATATATATATAATATATATATATATATATATATATATATAAATGCTAGCAGCAGTATAATCGTTAGATTTTCCCTCCGCTTTGACGCCGTGAGGTCTGACCTTGAAATCATTAGGCTGATGAAATGGATTCTAAGTGGGCCCTATTTGCATACGGGGCTATTGTGTAGCCGGATAACAAACTGTTTGAAATTCACTCTCTGTTCATCTCCTTGCAGCCTCCAGAGAGCTGCCGTGCCAACACAAAGCCTGCCTTTTTTTTTCTTTTCTTTTTTGATTAACGTCTCTTGTCCATCAAATGTAGCACAAACTTTTTGGTGTTGTATCATACTGTGAATTTTCATCACTACATTATATACACATTATACTCCGATTGTAGCCATTCATCCAGTTCGTTTCTGGCATTACTTATCTACATTATTTAAAAAAAAAAAAAAACATTTCATGAAATCTTCAGCCCAGAATCCTTGTAAAATCCAGACATTGTTTGGTAGAATGCTGTTAAAGTCCGGATTCTGATTGGCCAGAAGGTTGAGGTTGGGTCCTTTTTCGATAACTGCAGCTTTGACCTGATTTCTCAGCTTTAATTCATTCAATCTGATCTTTTTTATATCAACAGAGACGTTTATTGTTAATTTTGTAACGTTTTTGGAAGGAGTCTCCAGTACCAGCGTTGCTTTATTAGTTATCATTGTCTCTCATGATCAGGTCCTGTACCAACCTCCAATGGCAGACCCGGCATGTATGATGACGACTCGGAGGAAGACGGGTTTCCGTCTCCTCCGTCCGATTTGGACACCGAGTTCAGCCCACAACAGAGATACATGCAGATCAGGTCGGCCATTTTGTTCTTTTTGACTTTTTTTTTTTTTTTGTCTGATCAATTTGTTATAGCCTTCCACTGAACCATGTGTTGGAGTTAGAGCACTATGACAAAAAAATATATATGATACAGATTGTCTGCAAAACAATTGTAACAAATAGGAAAAAAAAAACAGATCAACTGGATTTGACAAGGAAAAAAAAAATCAATCAGTGGCATCCATTCAGTACCATGTCATTTATATTTATACAGAAAAACGTACAAAAATGCATTGCCATACCAACAATATCTCAGAAAATTGTTTTGTGAAATTATATTATTTTAGATTATATTATATCAGAATATCACCTAATGCTACTTTGTTCCAATACTGTGAGGGTGTGATGAGAGAGTCTGGGGGGCAGGAGATCTTTCACTCCAACCTATGTAAAGCATTAAGCTGGCTTTGTGCACAGGGGCGTTGTCATGCAGGAGCAGGTTTGGGTCTCCTAGTTCAAATGAAAAGACATTTTCATGCTGCAGGATCCAATGACTGGTATTTTTCGGTGTGCCTTTAAGTTTGAGGGGACAGTCATATTGTTGTGCCAATACTTTTGCATATATAATATATGACACTATTATGTTAGACTCTGGACATGATGTTTCT
>JBCEWE010000514.1:370000-417500 GCA_039877035.1 Silurus lanzhouensis | reverse complement strand
AAGTAGTGTTAGTGGTGGTAGTAGTATAAGTAGTGTTAGGGGTGGTAGTAGTATAAGTAGTGTTAGTAGTGGTAGTAGTATAAGTAGTGTTAGGGGTGGTAGTAGTATAAGTAGTAGTTTTAGGGGTGGTAGTAGTATAAGTAGTGGTAGTAGTATAAGTAGTGTTAGGGGTGGTAGTAGTATAAGTAGTGTTAGTAGTGGTAGTAGTATAAGTAGTAGTTTTAGGGGTGGTAGTAGTATAAGTAGTGTTAGGGGTGGTAGTAGTATAAGTAGTAGTTTTAGGGGTGGTAGTAGTATAAGTAGTGTTAGTGGTGGTAGTAGTATAAGTAGTAGTTTTAGGGGTGGTAGTAGTATAAGTAGTGGTAGTAGTATAAGTAGTGTTAGGGGTGGTAGTAGTATAAGTAGTAGTTTTAGGGGTGGTAGTAGTATAAGTAGTGTTAGGGGTGGTAGTAGTATAAGTAGTGTTAGTAGTGGTAGTAGTATAAGTAGTGGTTTTAGGGGTGGTAGTAGTATAAGTAGTGTTAGGGGTGGTAGTAGTATAAGTAGTAGTTTTAGGGGTGGTAGTAGTATAAGTAGTGTTAGTGGTGGTAGTAGTATAAGTAGTGTTAGTGGTGGTAGTAGTATAAGTAGTAGTTTTAGTGGTGGTAGTAGTATAAGTAGTGTTAGGGGTGGTAGTAGTATAAGTAGTGTTAGTGGTGGTAGTAGTATAAGTAGTAGTTTTAGTGGTGGTAGTAGTATAAGTAGTGTTAGGGGTGGTAGTAGTATAAGTAGTGTTAGTGGTGGTAGTAGTATAAGTAGTAGTTTTAGTGGTGGTAGTAGTATAAGTAGTGTTAGGGGTGGTAGTAGTATAAGTAGTGTTAGTAGTGGTAGTAGTATAAGTAGTGTTAGTGGTGGTAGTAGTATAAGTAGTAGTTTTAGTGGTGGTAGTAGTATAAGTGGTGTTAGTGGTGGTAGTAGTATAAGTAGTGTTAGTGGTGGTAGTAGTATAAGTAGTAGTTTTAGTGGTGGTAGTAGTATAAGTAGTTTTAGGGGTGGTAGTAGTATAAGTAGTGTTAGTGGTGGTAGTAGTATAAGTAGTGTTAGGGGTGGTAGTAGTATAAGTAGTGTTAGTAGTGGTAGTAGTATAAGTAGTGTTAGTGGTGGTAGTAGTATAAGTAGTGTTAGTGGTGGTAGTAGTATAAGTAGTGTTAGTGGTGGTAGTAGTATAAGTAGTGTTAGGGGTGGTAGTAGTATAAGTAGTGTTAGTGGTGGTAGTAGTATAAGTAGTGTTAGTGGTGGTAGTAGTATAAGTAGTGTTAGTGGTGGTAGTAGTATAAGTAGTGTTAGGGGTGGTAGTAGTATAAGTAGTGTTAGTGGTGGTAGTAGTATAAGTAGTAGTTTTAGTGGTGGTAGTAGTATAAGTAGTTTTAGGGGTGGTAGTAGTATAAGTGGTGTTAGGGGTGGTAGTAGTATAAGTGGTGTTAGGGGTGGTAGTAGTATAAGTGGTGTTAGTGGTGGTAGTAGTGTAAGTAGTAGTTTTAGTGGTGGTGGAAGTATAATGTAGGTAGAATTAGAATAAGTAGAAGTGGTAGTAGTGATGGTGGTATCAGTACTAGTGTGTGTTCGCATTTGAAATATAGATGATGAAATTATTTTAGATGTAAGGATTAAAACACTTGGAGTTGTGTTTCATGCGTTTAGTGCTTTATTCCTCTTATAGTGTGGCGATTACATTCCCTCCTTCAGCCTCATATTCAAGACAAAACACATACACACACTCCGCGGCAACACACACTTATGCACTCTGACCTTCTAATTTCAAAACTCATACCAACTTCAGAAGCTACACACACTGTACTTGGATCATAAAAGGCAGCCGTGAGAGCAGAGCAGCGAACAGTCACGAAATGCTTTACGATTGACCACAGAGCCACACACACCATGCACACACACTCTCTGGCTTGTTAAATTACCACATTGGGCTTCTAATTCGATTTTGCATTATACAAGCACTCGTATACGTTTACCACAAGTGCACACTATAAAGCACTGATGACTCTATATATATATATACACACACACACACACACACACCCCACATAGACAAAAATGCTTCATTTTCAACATTTAGTCCCTATCTGCTGCTATAATAAGCTCCACTCTTCTGGGAAAATGTTTCACTGGATTTTGTGGAGATTTCGTTTAGATTTCATTCAAAGGGTGTTAGTAAAGTCAGGTGAGGTCAGAAGGCCTGGGGTACAGTCAGTGTTTACATTCACCCCAAAGGTGATCTATAACAGGGGATCTTCCACTCCAACCCATGGAGAGCAGATCTTCATGGAGCTGGCTTTATGCATAGGATCATTGTTATGCTGGAACAGGTTTGGGTCTTCTAGTTTAAGTGAAGGGAAGATTTGATACTTGCACATTTAAAGACTTCATGTACAACTTGGGGAAGATCCACCTATTTTGACTGATAAATACAGTAGATAAAGATCATTTCCATAAAAAAAAAAAATTGTCAACAGCTTTCGTAGCATCAGAGAAGGTAAATGACGTATAAACCAACGTTCAGCTGGTTGTCCCTGAGGAAACTGGCTTAAAGCTCTGTTAAAACTAAGAAACTACAACTATTCTTCTTCTTCTTTCGGCTGCTCCTGTTAGAGGATTATCCGTCTCCATACCCCCCTGTCCTCTACATCTGCCTCTTTCAAACCTACTACCTGCATGTCTTCTCTCACCACATCCATAAACCTCCTCCTTGGTCTTCGTCTTTTCCTCCTTCCTGGTGGCTCCATTCTCAGCATTCTCCTACTGATATACCCCATGTCCCTCCTCTGCACATGTCCAAACCATCTCAATCTCACTTCCCTCACCTTGTCTTCAAAACGTCCTACATGCGCCGTCCCTCTAATAAACTCATTTCTAATCCTGTCCATCGTCGTCACTCCCAACGAACATCTCAACATCTTCAGCTCTGCTACCTTCAGCTCCACCTCCTGTCTTTTACTCAATGCCACAGAGTAAGAAACTACAACTATTGATTTACATTTTTTTGCCATGCGGCAAAAAGTTTTATTTAAAGTAACCTTCAAACAGCTCTTAAAAAAACACTGTGTGATTTTTCAGTGAATTCAAGCCCTAGAACCTTTAGATTTGAAGTGACCTAGTTGGCAATTTCAGTGTGGAGCCCATCGAGTGCAGGAAACTAATAGCAATCAATAAAAAAAAATGGCAAAGGCAGAGAAAAACAATAGAACGTATACAAGGCAATATGTGGTGTTATACACTGTCTGAAAAAGTAGGTCATGATAGTTTTCCCAGACAAAATGCAGACCGGGACTATTCAGACTTCATAACCACTACTTTAACAGCTTGTGGTCTTGAAAAGGACATGCTGGGGGTGCTGAGGTTGAGGTGGTCACCAGGTGTATAGTTCTGACCGGTTCTTACAGTCACTCTTGACCAATCACAACCATTCCTGCAGCTAAGCCACTTTTGACCAATCCCTTTCATTCCTGCAGCCACTCTTGACCAATGCCATTGTTTCCTGCAGTCGTTCTTGACCACCCCACTCTTTTCTACAGCCAAAATAATTCTGATTTTTGACCTGCAACTCTCTTGGTAGGATTGATCCCATAGCTATTAAGATCCCGATAGCCGTGCCAGGAAGACCAAGGTGTTGGTTGATGATTGACGATGTTTGCTAATTCACCCTGTGCTTATGCACTGTGAAATCTCACTCTGCAAATCCATTCATTCTTTTCTCTACTCTGCCTGATCACACAGTTCCTCAGGCTCTCCACTCATTCACTCGTTGTGTTTTCTGTTCCCTAGCCCTCGTCATCTCTTCATTCTTTCCCTTCAGCATTCCTCTTTCCTCGTTGTGCTTACCTGGTATGGCCAGTACCCAGACACTGTTGATCTTCTTAGAGACTTCTCCTGAAGCTGTGTGTGTGTGTGTGTGTGTTTGGCTGCAGGTTCATTTGGTCTTTATTATCTCTTCAGCAATAATAACGATACACAGATACTCTTGTTTTAACAAAAGACTACGGGTTTGACAGTGTGTGCATCATATCAGAGTGATGTGTTCCCAGTCTCTCTTTTTCTCTCTCTCTCTCTCTCTCTCTCTCTTTTTTTTTTTTAAATTCATGCTCTCCTTTGTTGTCGGTTCAAGTGCAAATCCTCCATGTTGGATTGATTCCTATTGGCTTATGCGTGTGCCTTGGGGTGCCATCTGCTTGTTGTTTCTGCAACTCTACAGTTCTTCTCAGTGGGAATTTGTGTGTTTTCGGAAATCAGTCTGTAATTCTTGTTTGCATGTTTATGTTTCGAGACTATTTGAAGACAATAGATTCACAATTTTGAATTGTTTTGTGGTTTGAATAAAAAAAAAAAAGGGGTCCGGTGTTGTTTTACAGTACATTACCGCTTATTCATTAACTTCCTTATCCAAAAATACACACTCTTCTACACAGTTCTTTCGGAGACCTAGGTCTCACCATATTCCAGTTTTTTTCAATGTTTACAAAGTCAAAGGTTTAGAGACACTGAGGCTTTTATGTTTTTTTAGACACATGCTTGTTCCATTTGTACAAAGCAAAACGTACAAGAATTGGACTGTGAATGAGTGGAAGGAAGTTTTGTGGACAGACGAGTCCAATTTTGAGAATTCAAAGATGAGATGTTCTTAGACAGCCCCACCCCCACAGTCAAACAATGAGGTGGAAGCTTAATGGTTTGGGGTTGTTGTGGAGACTTATTTTGAAAAGTGAAAGGAATCCAGAACCAACATGGCTACCGTTTCCTACTTCAACACCTTGAAGCTTTGAAGAGTTATTTAAAGAGCAAACAGTGGTCTGGAGTGATATCTATCATGGAATGACCTGTCCAGTCACCGCACCTAAAACTGCTCTGGGATGAACTGGATTGTAAAGAGTCTCCAACTAGTAAAGAACACCTTTAACTTTTAGAAGATCTTGAAAGTACTCATGAACGCTTGGGCAAACGAACTGTCCTGATGCTGAGTGTGTGTAAATAGGTTCTGCTTACTAATGAAGGATTTAAAAAAAAACCGAAAATAATTTCTATACATTTATATATTTGTTTGGTCAAAGGCAATCTTCATACCATTACATGACCGAGTTTGTTGCATAGGAACAAAAGCAACATTTCGGAAACCATAAGGTTTCCACAGACTCTCCAAAGGTTTAACCAAAGATCCAAGTCATTATAATCGTTCAATAATTTAACTGACCAAAACAAACCGACTCGAATGCATCCGGTTTGATGTGGCACCATTCAAAACCACTCTGCAGTGCGGACGAGCAGTTAAGCTTTAGAGGCTGAAAGCTACGTGATTATATTAGACTGCAGCTGAGGTACAGTAATTACCCGAGATTTTGCCGAGTCATGAGTTTTCCTACATTACCCGGTCCATCCAAAATCACAAGAGCTGAACGCTTTAGCGGCGCACCAAAACGCAAATTCCCAAGCCAAAACCTGAAAGCAGGATATGTGCTGCAGCCGTGCGTATGTACGTTTATAAAAATGGATGTCTCTGGAACTGACATCAAAGAGGAAGAGTGGCTGAATATGATCAACAACATTAATGGTTATTCATCCGAGGCTGATTTTTTTACTGTTTAAATGCATTTAGCCTGAGCAGGTTTTACGAACTGTCCAGCTGCCGAGAAACAATTGCAATAGGTTGCCAGATAGACAATAGGTTGCCATTAATACTTAATGTCTTTCTGCTTTGCAGAATGAAACAATTTTCTTGATGTATGGCTCCATTAGTTAACCTTTGAATTTTTTCTCCTATCGTCTCAGTACCCGCAACATCTCTGGGACCTACGCTGGGTTTGCAAAAGTCCAGCTCTCTGGAGAGCCTGCAGTCTGCCATGGAGGAAGCCAGCAAAGGCAGCGTTCCCTTCCACCGGCCTGCTGGTCCCATGGTGCGTGGCCGCGGTTGCAACATGAGCTTCAGGCAGGCCATCGACAAGTCCTACGACGGACCCTCGGAGCCTGAGGACGGTAAGACGAACTCAGTAACAGCGTTGACGTCTGCGAATTATGTTGTTGCTACAAAGTGAAATAAATAGTGAAGCACGGTGGTGGAAGGACTAATATAGATAGCAAATTATAAAAAAAAAAAAAAAAAAAAAAAAAAAAAAGATTGCATAAGTATTTACACCTATTTAACCTTAAATCTACTGTGTTTAGGGGTGGGGGAATACTTTTGTAAGCCAAAATCATTTGCTGCCAAGAAACATTAGTTATTATATCTAGCAAGTGACACCACCTGCTATTAAAATCCCCCATGTAGAGATTTGTTACTAGCTTGGATGGATGGTTTGAGTCCGGACCTGGCAACCATTATTTGTTGAAAGCGAAATGATATAACGAATCGGGTTCGCTAATACTTAATGTCTTTCTATTTTTCCCGACGTATTGCTCCATTAGTTAACGAACCAGTTCAGCACAAAACAGCCGTCAAACGATTTGTCAAATGATTCACGCCACATTTGTTGACGCTGGCATATTTTTAAATGGGCTCAATCATACTTCAGTAATAACCCATTAATGAATGGTCTCTGTGGGCTGAATATGAACTGCCGCGGATTTCGCCACGAGCGTACCAAGCCGTGCCAGACATATGGTTATCATTAGTGCATAGCAGTCTTTCAGCCCTTTCAGTTGCACATTATTTGAGACCGCAAACCCCGTTGACACATTTGAGGAAAGGCAACGACGCAAAAAGGACACATTAACGGGACGCTTATTGAGGAAATAATGAGGATCGCTCCAAATTAGAACGGGCTTGAAAAAAAAACCGGTTATCGCCTTTTTAATTTTTTTTATGGTGAAGAAGAATTTGTGTAAATAATTTTTTTTTTAATAAAACAAAGGCGAATACGTAAAAAAAAACCGTTTTTTTTTGTCTAAAAATGCTCTACACTTTCGTTTTCAATCGTTTCCCAAAAAGACGCTTATCCACAATGAAACGCCTGGAAATTGCACCTTCTGTTGCTGTAGGATTGAAGGGTTACAGTTTAAAAATATCATTTAGAAATGATTACGATTGCGCTGGTTTAGATTTGCAGTTTGAATAAAAACTCTGTAGCTACAGACCTCCGGCAATGATTTGGTAAAACAACAGCATCAATCAGAGATTGTAAGGAATGCTATACTTGGAATTGAAAATCATTCAATATGCTCTTAAAAATCGTCACAGAGGTTTGTTTATTTGAGTCTGGAAAAGTATGGAATTTGTATATAAATAAATGTGTAAGAACCCTGGCAATATAAAAATCTTTGGAAAGCAAGTTTTATTTTCAATGTTTGAGGTGGTCTCTGTGTCTAAAGTTCAAACCTCAGCACCTGCAAAGCTCCTCTGAGCATGGCCCTTAACTCTCCACGCTCTGTATAAGACCCCTAAATGTCATAAATGTAAATAATATTCGTCAAACTTGAATTTATTAGCAGGGTTTGAATTCACCACTTACGTATTCGTGGCTGTACCATGAGTTTGTCTTTATCATGTTTACGCAGTGGCATTGAATCGACTGTGTTTCGCATCATGACTAAAGAATTTTCACAACGTCTCACAATTTCGTCTCCTTCAATAAGTATTTTTGCATGTTTAGATTTCTCCGAGGACAGCTCGGGCAGGGAGACGCCAGCCAGCGGTTCCTCACGCCAAGGACTAGAGGACGGAGGCAAAGACAAAAAGAAGAAAACCAAAAGGAAGAAGGAGAAAAAGACCAAGGCCAAGAAGAAAGACGACGCTGACGACCCGGACAAGAAGACGAAGAAGAAGGGCTTCGGACTCTTGAGGTAGGAAAACCTCGGTTTTTCTTCACGCGTCATACGTCATAAATCTTTATCGAGCCCATCACTTGCAGATTTGTTTGAAGAAAGCGTTTCGCCAGGCTCGTATATTCTTCCTGTGGATAACAATCTGTTAGGGTTCGGTTCTCCATATTTCCAGATATCTCTGAGATAATTAAAGCAACATCTGGAGATGGCTGTGTGTGTGTGTGTGTGTGTGTGTGGTGTGTGTGTGTGTGTGTGTGTGGAGCGTTCATCAAGATGTTTGTGATATTGTTCCTGGGTTTTTGAGCCTTTGGTTCAACATTTGGTACGTAATGTATCTAAACGTCGAGATTGGAAAGGAATGCTTTTGTTTTTGGCAGCGTGAGTGAAGTTTCATAGGGCTGAAGGAAACACGGTTTAAATAAACAGATTCTGGCTGCAGAACATTTCCGAGAACCACAATGCACCACGGAATTAAATTCATGGAGCATCGTGGAATTTTCAAATCCGATCATAAGTAGTGGAAACCCCCAAAGCTTCCTAACCACTATTCAGTTTTTAGAAGAATTCTTAACCCTTCAGTGGATTCTTGAGAAGAATTGACACGAAGGCCAGGATCTCTCATGCCTATGCTTTTACATATAGAAGTCCAGATCACTCAGAACCTGATCTTGAAGCTTCTGGAGCTCCAGAAACTTTAGTTTTCAACTGAATGGAATGGAATCTGCTACTCGAACAGAAATTCAGAAACTTCAAATGGAGATTCCATACTTTAGATGCCTCATATTATCCATGCATGTCTGGTGGATTGGGAGAACTTTCCAGATGAAACACTAAAGATTTGTGACCCTTAAGATCTCATGTTTTGTCGAACATCTTATCATCGATTTTGTGGCATGGTTACTCCGATTTGTGATTATCTAAAGTCTGGGCTGCACTCGGTGTTCCAGTCCATCCACAAGGTGTTGAGAAGGTCGGGGCTTTGCGCTTTCCACTCCAACGTGGTCTACATGGAGGTCATGCTGGAACATCCTTTGTTCTGCTTAGTTCCAGCGAAGATGCACATACGTTTTGGAGAAACTTTGGTCCTCCATAACCTTTCAACCATTCGATTGTTTTCCAAGCCTTCCACAGAGGGTCAACAGTAGCTTGTGTAACCATGTCTCCTTTCCCCTGCACAGAAAAAACAATCAATTACAAAAGAGTTCCAGGAGGCAGTGATCTGATGTGCTTTCAGGGAAAATTAAAATCAAAAGAAGCAGCTTTAAGACCAGGAGCAATGCGGAACAGCACTTAACTAAGATTAGCGAGGGCCCCTTGGCGCAGCTGCATGCTGAGGCCCAGTGGTAATTACTGAACTACAGTAATTAAAGGCATGCTGTTATGTGTGGCATCTACAGGATTGGCGAATAGCAGCTTTCTTTTCTATCGACTCTGGTTCATCTGACTGGCCTGGAATTTGTTCTTGATCATATTTACTATACGTACTATGAGAATATCTTTAGCAGAGAGTGTCGCTTGCTGTTCCCGGTTCTTTTCTGGAGAACGTGCCAGGAACGCTTAGTCAATTGTTTCATTTCCAAAGGCAAACACTTTCTTCCTTCCTTCCTAAGCCGCCTTTTACTCGGGTTGTTTTGCTATCAGACGTAAAATAGAACATAATTAGCCATAATGCTACGCCGTAATCGTAATCATAATCACAGCGCTGCAATGTTGTGTTTTTGTTTTGTTTTTCGAGGAGAGAAAAGTAAAAGACAAATGGAAACCATATGAACTCATGGCCCTGCGAGAGACGCCGGGTAATGATGTAGCACAGCAAACTGGAAACGATCATTTAGCCTCTTTCTCTTTAGAGGATTTATTTACGGGCCGCTGGAGAAGAACTTTGAAGAAAATGTGCAGTTTGTTCGGTTGGGGAAAATTACAGGCAGCGTTTGGAAAATAAAATACAAACTCCAAACATGTGATCGTGTACTCAAATCTAACGAAACGAAAGGGACTGTTCTGGCCATATGTGGTTCTTCTCCAAACTTCTACCACAAAGTTGTATGAGTCGGATGCAGGAGAATGGAATTGTTCCTTCACTTGAACTAGGAGACCCGAAGGTGTTCAAGCATGTCTGTGCACAAAGCCACCCCCATGAGGATTTCCTTTCCATGGATTGGAAGTGTATGGAAGATGATCTGCTATAGACCCTATTGAACACCTCTATGATGAATGTGAACACCCCGAGTCCTCCTCACCTCACCTACATCAGTTCCTTACTTTACCTACACCCTTGTTCCTGAATGAGGTGGAGGTTCCCATAAGAGCACATGGGGATTAATAGCAATGGAATGAAATGTGTAGAAAGAAGTTCTTAAGAGAAGATAAAGTGATAAAAATAGCATGGTGTACAAGCTGCTTTTGTTTCATAGATATGATGGTTCAGTCATGCGAGGCTAAATGGAGCGCCTCTGGAGCTTTACGTCCATCTTTACTTCAGCAGCAACAACCACACTGGCCTAAATCTGAAGATCTTATCCAGGAAGATAAGGTGAAACGGATCTCATCAGATTTCATGCCGAACACCTCTCGACAAATCCCTCCATCCCGAAACTGCTCTCAGCATCACAGTTCCTACTTGACCCAAAGCCTGTTAGCGTAGCCGTTCCGCTCCCACTCGCTGTCGTGGCTCGGATGGGAAAGTTGTTTACAAGCAGGATGCAGACGCTGACGGTAATCTCTCAGATTAGCATTTTCCTGGGAGTTCGCATTAGTTTCTTATTTCTGTGAACTTTCTGACTTACTGCACTGTAACTTAACAGCAGGTGTGTGTTGTGTAACTTAACAGGTGTGTTGTTACTTTACAGCAGGTGCGTGTTGTGTAAGTTTACAGCAGGTGTTATTTACGGTTGTCAGTCTGCAGGTATGCAGAAGGTTTTCTGGTGTAATGACAGTTTTTCTCGCCGCCTGTTAGCAGTGTTTCCTCTCCACAGAGAGACATGAACAGCGGGTCTTGTCAGTAATTTGGTGCTACTCAGCTCATAAAAACACTAATAAAAGCCGGATTAGCAGCGGTGTGTGTGTGTGTGTGTGTGTGAGAGACAGTGTTTCCTGCAGTCACAGTGAAGTCATCATGCAGGTAGTCATGATTGTGTGTGTTCTTGTGCTAAATGTACACACTTTCTCCCTGCGATTCATTTGCGTTCACACAATACATTTTCTTATGCCAATCTTTTTACTTTATAAAAATAAACAAACAAAAATACAAATTAGACAAACAGTTGCAACCAACTTTCGGAGGATTTAATGAGCTTCCTAGAGTTGCACCGTGTCTCCGTGTTATTGCATCAGAGGAACGAGGAAGTGGACTCGGAATGGTTTTTTTTTTTTTTTTTTAAGACAAACTAATTCTTGTCCACATTCTGCTTCTCTCAGGTTTATTCTGGTCCTCGTTTTACTTCATATGTACATTAAATTGTCCAGGATTCCTCATGTTCTCTGTTTAAATGCTGCCAGAGAGGAAACTTTAAAGCAGCGCCAGTAATATATTCATTCTTCATTATGGTACTGTTTCGTAGTTAAAATGAGATCAAATGTATTTGAAATAAAAGATTTAATTGTAATAAGAATATTTATGTACTGTAGTGTGCATGTGGGTGTGTATATGTATACATACACACATTTTATAACAGAAAAAAGACGAGAATAGCGTTGTGCATTAACACTGTTTATTTTTTAAGGAAAAAAAGAAAAATGCCACAGATTTTTCACATCACCACCAAAGCTCTAATCCTGTGAAGCATGGTGGTGGTAGGATCATGATCCAGGGCTTCACTTCTGATTTACAAAGATAAAAAAAGATATTTTACAGATCACCTATGGGTTCTTCTCCACACAGTTACACAGACATTCACATTCTCACACCCCCTTTTAGACTCAGACGCATGACGTCTTTAACTCAGATTTAACCCTAACCACATTCTTTAGCTTCCACTGCTCTCCATTTGAGCCTCCTCCAGTAATTTCCTACGAACACGTGGGTCACTTCCAGTACATTCACCTTCTTTGTTCATTCGTTCACACTTCCTTTCGTGTTCATGCTGAAATTGTTTTGTTTGAAGTCTATTATTAAGACTATTAATAAATTTTTCCCTAGTCGACGTGATTCCACGTGAGTTCAGGGCACAAAACAGGTAGAAAATTAAATCTGGACATGTGAAAGGGTGAAAAATGAAACGGAGAAGTGGGTGGAGAAGCGAGGATTCGCCTGTGATAAAGGCATTGCTCTGTGTGTGTGTGTGTGTGAGAGAAGATGTACAGAAGTTAACCTTTACTACAGAGAAGCTACGAGTCCATTCATGCGTTCACGAAGCAGCTAAAGCAGGAAGTGGAGTAAACGCGATTGCCCGCGTTTACTCTATAAAATAGAGATATATTTATCTCTATTTTATGTGAAACACATGGAATATTGAAGAGTCTGTAAAAAAAAATTTTATAAATCAATAAAAAGCATTAATAAATCATGAAAACCAAAATTGTTTCCATTGGAAACAAATAAATCTGATACAATCAAATAAAATAACAAATAAAAAAATTGTCTTATCCAGGTTGAAAAACCTCACGTGAATTTATAAAACACGCGAATAAAACTGTAAATATTAATAAAAAAAAAAAAAATAAGATAAATTATGCATGAAGTGAATGACAAAAATCGGGGGGGGGGGAAGAGATATTCACCTGCATGAATATAAATCATATTTGCCAGGAAAAAAAATAGACGTTAAGTAACTGAAAAGTTTCAAGCCCAAACATCACATGATCCTTTGATTTTATATTCAATGAATAATACAACAATTAACAAAATTATACATTACCTTAAAAATACAAACACAAATAATGATTATTGTATTATAGAGGTGTGTGTGTGTGTGTGTATATATATATATACACATACATGGATTATTATTTTTTTTAATTGTCTTACCTCAGTTCTCTTGGATAGAGCGCGACTCTGCTAGAAAGTGTGTGTGTGGGGTACATTATTAATATTAATTTGTAAATGGTTCAGGTCTTGGCTGTAATCCCAGCACCATTTGGTTAATGAAAACCATTTTTTTTCTTTTCAAACTCGTGTCATACGGCTAATGTTAATCTTTTACAGGAAATCTGAGTCTTTTCTGCTTTGGGCCTCAACTTGGAGTTTTAAGAATGCTGATCGCTGTAAAAAAAAAAAAAATGGAAAAGTATTGGGCCGCCCGTTGTTGTGTCTCCAACCCCAAGGCACCCGAAGACGTCCTATACAATTGTGTGCTGAAAAACACACAAGGCTGGAAAAGTCGGGTGTCCAAATATTTTTGGCACAGAGTGTATTGGCCGGGACTGGAATGTTAACAAAGCTCATCTCAATCTTACGCTCAGGTGTCCACAAACGTTTGTTCAAGTAGTATACATCACTAATGACTAGCTTTTCGTTAGCAGAAGATAAACCCTGAGGCGTGCGTTTTTTTATTTATTTATTTCATGGAATTTTATAGGAAAGAAAATAAAAAAAAAACCCTAAAACTCTTTCAGCTCAAGATAGAAAAAAATAATCCCTATCCCATTTCTTCACCTGTCTCTAAAGGCCTGGATTTGGTGGGATTATCCTCCACGCTGCACTTTCAAGCCTAATTAGTGTTTTCGCATTTAATCCGCAGCCCTTTGCTCGCTCGCTGCGATCCACGCTCTTCATTGTGTCCGCTAAGTATCTCCTCCCCGGCTCCCCGTCCCCCCCGGCCCCTCGCTCCTCGTCTTTCTTCTCTAAGGCTCTCAGACGCCGGTAAATCCTCGGAGGTCTGAGGCTGAAAAAGACGCCGCCATCTTAATACAAATAAATATATAAATAAAGAGAGATGAGGTTTGTGCAGTGAGATTAGTGAACTCTCTGTGGTGGCCTTCGGATTCCTTCTTGAGCTTCTTCCAGTTATACAGTGATACGTTTATATAGATAATGTATCATATTTATTCATTTGCAGTCTTGTGCATGGGCAATGTCTACATTTCTCAGCACATATTAGGGGTCATTTGATATTGTAGTGGTTGTGGTAGTGTGTGTAATGGTGGTGGTGGTTGTGAGTGTGGTAGTGTGTGTAATGGTGGTGGTGGTTGTGAGTGTGGCAGTGTGTGTAATGGTGGTTGTGAGTGTGGTAGTGTGTGTAATGTGGTGGTGGTTGTGGGCGTGGTAGTGTTTGTGAGCGTCGTAGTGTGTTAAGTGGTGGTGGTTGTGAGCATGTTAGTGTGTGTAAAGTGGTGGTGGTTGTGAGCATGGTAGTGTGTGTGTAATGTGGTGGTAGTGTGTGTAATGGTGGTGGTGGGCGTGGCAGCGTGTGTAATGTTGTTTGTGGGCGTGGTAGTGTGGTTGTGGGCGTGGTAGTGTGTGTAATGTAGTGGTTGTGGTAGTGTGTTTAATGGCAGTGGGCGTGACTTAGTTAAACACTTCTAGCAGCACTGTGAATACATGCACACATTATAAGCTTCACTGCTTTCTCTGCATGCGTCTGTAGGAGGGTCCGGGTGTCGAACACCTCATCATATGTGTTTCATTAATGCGAGTTTAAGTTGGTGTTAAAGCAACGCTGGAACGAAGTGCATCGTCACTTAGAGCTAGCATGCTAGTCAGTTTTGATGTGGACTGTTCCATTTCTGGTTCTATTTCTCCTGGCTGGACTTTGTTACACATATTGTTCAGGAAACAAATCTTGGATTAAATTGTTAAGGGTTGTTTTATTCGAGGTTGAGGAATGTTCCAGTGTGTTGTTCGGTTTTTCTCATGACTCTCTTTTCTTCTAGATTTGGCAAAAGGAAATCCAAACTGAAGCTGGGGTCTCTGAGCGAAGAGGAGCTCAATAAGAGTGAGCCAGAAATGTAAGTTTCAACTGGGAAATTGTCTGGAAATTCCCATCTTATTTTCCAGTTGAATAATGGTTGTTTTTGCAGGAGTGAGGGGGGCGTGTCCGTGTATGCTCCGCCCCAAAGCAATCTGCCCGACGTCGAAGACGACGATTTCGACCCTAACTACGCCCGCATCAGTAACTTCAGGGATCCGCCCCCTTCTAATCACGCCACCTACCCAAGCCACATGGTGTCCCCAAACGCTGTCAGACCCGCAGGCCACGCCTACAACATCTCTCCGAATAACGAGGACCCCCGGGAGGGACTGTACGCCAAAGTGAACAAGATCAAAACTCCAACACAAACAGCTGCTGAGAGGTAACGCCATAAACACCAGGTCATCTTACACTAACAGCACTAACGGCTTTATTTAGCAAACCATCGCGTGTACGTTTTGTCCATTTATAGCTACATTACAGAAGCAAGCTAGTTCCTGTTCTCACTCACAATCTACACACAGAAGTGTAAACTCCTCTTATATGGGGACTATACAATTTGTGGTTTTCCAGCTGGAAATTGATCCACATGTGTAGTGATCCATTTTTGGTTCTCCTGGTTGAAACTGATCCAGATGTGGACTGTTCTATTTCTGGTTCTCTAGGTGGAACCGATCTAGATGTGGACTGTTCCATTTCTGTTCTCCAGGTTGAAATCGATCAAGGTGTGGACTGTTCCATTTCTGGAGTGAAGTGGGTTGAGGGATTAAACCGGTTTAGAAGTGGACTGTTCTATTTCTGTTCTCCAGGTTGAAACCGATCTAGACCTCGTATAAATCTGATCGTCCATTCCACACATCTGTGTATAGCATTAAGGTTGAAATTGATTATACAGTGTTGTATACTGTGTGTGTGTGTTAGTCGCTGCTTCCTTTAAGTGCACTCAGGCAGCTGCGAGTGTGAGAGTGTGTTTTATTTTTGCAGTCCAGCAGCGTGTGTGATGTTGAGAGGGGAGTTTAGGGGCGAGTGCTCGTGCCAGACGCACCCATTGATTTGTCGTCTGGTCTTAATTACCTCGGGAGCGTAGCTGCTTTCGTTCCGCCGTTAATTCGATATCGATCCGATCACGCTCACTCTACGGCTAACATAACACGCCAGGCTACGGTTACTAAAAAAAAATCTTATACTTTTTTGTGTTATCTAATTAATTTATATAAGAATTCTAAAATCTGACTGACTGTAGGATCGTTTCGATCCATTTCTGTTCAGAGGGTTGATATTGTGATGCTTTTGAATAGGAAGAATTTACCTACAGTATGTGTCAAAGTGTCCGGTTGCTTGGACAAATAAGTTAATTTTTTTTAATCGGTTGTTGGGTTGCAAGACTTAAAACATTCAATGAAAATAAACTGGTTAGCCAATAACAGAAAACTTAAATGTAGTTTACTGTTCTTGCAAAAATCTTGCAATATAATCTTGTTTAAAACAACCAGATTTACTCCAAATTCAGCTGAATTTCTACCTGCACTTTCATCACTCACATGCACACAGCACACGTACTGCAGGGCTACTGAGGCCACGCCCCCTACGTGCACAGTGCATTCCTCCATAACATGCACGGAAAATAATGTCAAAAAATGTCCATCCTGCCAAGTTTTTCAGCAAGATGGAAAAATGTATATATTTGAGTTTGTATAAGAGGTGGTATCACAAAGGTTCTGTAACATGCCTACAAGACGGCTACAAGCACAGTCACAGGGAGCACCGACCTTCATAAGTCGTGTGCGAAAAGACATCGTTTTGTGTACATTGGGAGCCGTGCAGCTGGTGCTGTTCTGACCACGTGTGTTACCACGTCTGCTATTCGAGCTATGCGAGTTTCTCACCAGAAACAAAAAGATCTCACATCCACACCCACCCCCACCCTACTTACCAGATTTGGCTCCTGCAGACTCCACCCTTTTTCTGAAGATAAAGATGCATCTCAAAGGTCGCTGTTTTGACACCATTCGCAGAAGGAGCTTGACACGCTTAGAAACGAAGTCTTCCAGGACACATTCCAGAAGTGTGAGGAACTCTGATAGTGTGTAAACGTAGATAAATAAAGTACTTTCTTGTAAACAGAGCGAGTCTCCACTCCTTTATAAATTCCTGGGAAGTTTCCAACTTGGATTATTTCAAAATTCCCCAAATGAAGTTTCCATGAAAAGTTTCCGGAATATCGCGGACATTTTTCGCCCCCTTTGCAACCTAAATTGGTTCAAATCAGAGTAATATGACAGAAGCTCATTTATTTTTATCTCAAGTTCTTGGCTCAAGTTCTCCCACAGCTGCTATGATCCGAGTATGAAAAAGTTCACTGTTATTTGGACAGAGGTTTTTACAATTGTCCCAAAACAACTGTACAGAAAGAAATTTAATAAATAGCTCCTTGTTACTTAATCCATAATGAGCAAATCAGGGGCCACAAAAAAAACCCTTGTGAGGAAGAAACTTTAAGAGGAACCATACTCCAAAAAAACCCCCATCCTCAACAACGAATGTCCGTTCATTGTTGATGGACACTTGAGTGTAAAGCTGTTAATTTTACTCACGGTCCAAATCCATCTTCATGGGTCTTGACTCGAAGCCTCCACAGCATCATGGATCTTCAGGCTGTTCATTCATTTAAAACCATCCTCAGCACCACCGTGTGCTCTCCAAGTGAACAGGAACTCCATCCAGAGGTAGAGCTTCAGGGTCACACAGGTCTGGAAAGAAGAAGGAATAGAAATGGATGAAACGGAGTCTGTCTTCTCGTTCCTCGCGTGGATGCAGTTATTGAGTTTGTCTTTATCATCACGCCAACGTTCTCCCCACACACACACACACACACACACACTAAACTCCCAATTGGCCATAAACACGCCATTAGAGTTTAACTATCACTTTCTGTAAATCAACACATTGGGGAAATGGTTTCCCTGAACTACAAGCGGCAATGACGGTGTGTGTTGTGTGTGTGTAAAAGAGAGAGAAAGATAGTAGGATATGGTCAATTAACCACAAAGTAACAGTATCTCTCTCTCTCTCTATCTCTCCCCCCCCCACTGTTGTTGTCCCATCTACTTTAGAATCAAGCTTAATTACTGTGCCTCCTTCCTCAACCTCCCCCATCCCTTTCTGTTTCTCTCACCGTTTTTCTCTTTCCTCTTTCTCTGGCTCTCGGTCTCTATAGCTTGTGTGCATCTGTCTATCTGTTCATCTTTCTCTGTAGTGTAGATGAGATTTGTTATTTTTCTTTACTCTCTTGTCCTCCTTCTGTCTTAGTCTCTCTCTCTCTCTCTCTCTCTCTCTCTCTCTTTCTCTTTCTCTGGTGTGGGTTTTCATTTAGGAACAAGCAGATAAGTGGAGATGTTCTTCAGGTTCCCTCAGATCTCTCTGAATCAGTTTGATGGATTCTTTGCCGCAGCTCCACTTGGCGTTTCCTCTTTTTCATTCGGTTCCATCTTCTGGCCCAGTGGACCTCCGAAGCCACTGTAGATTCTTCTGGTTAGAATCGAGGTTCAGGGTTCAGTGTATTAAATTGAAGCTGCCCTGGATGGAGCTGGAGAATAGTAGATGTTCCGTTTCTGGTTCTTCAGGTTGAAACCGGATTAGATGTGGATTGTTTCATTTCAGATTTACAGACGGCTTTATTCAGAGCGACGTACATTTATCTCATTGATGCACCTGAGCAGATTTGGGGTTAAGGGCCATGCGCAGGAGCCCAGGACTGGCAGCTTGCTGTGGCTGGGATTTGAACTGCCAACCTTTTGATTTAAAGCTACCAGACATGTGGTGTGGAATGTTCCATTGTAGGTCCTTGAGTTTGAAAAAGATCTCGATGTAGATTGTCCAGGGTTCCTACACATTTTGGAAAAGTATGGAATTTAATTTGAGTGATTTCCAGGTCTGGATTAGTGTAGAAAAAAACAACACGCTCTGCATCCCGGTACTGCGCACGAGCAAAAACGCTTCATCCTGAGACTTTTCCGGTTCTATCTATTTTGTAAGTCGGGGGCGTAAGGGGCTACCTGTATATGAATAACCTGGTGGAACGGCTCGTCCTCCGCTGTTTTATCGAATGATGGGGTCTAGATGGGGATGTTTCCTGTGTGTGATCGACTCAGCCAGACCACATAATTAAACGGCAGACGTGTTTATTAACTCTGGGCTGACAGGTAGACTCCGAGACACACGTCACTGTACATTATGGACGTGTCGGGGAAAAAGACTTCCAACTGTTTGTCTGATTGCATGCTGAAGGGAGGGACGGTGGGGAAAGAAGTGCTCGCTGACAAAAGACCTACTTACCTGTACACAGGATAAAATCTGTGTGTGTGTGTGTATATACGCTGGACGCAGGTTTAGGAGGCGAAGAATAAACCAGAGATGGATTTCCTTTTCGTGTTTTTTGTGGGTGGATGACGGAAAGATGATCCGTCTGACATTTACTCACATTCTCCCAAAAAAAAAAGAAAAAAGCCTTACTGTATTAATGAGCGATGACAGATTGGTGACATCTTACCTGTGTGTGTGTCTCATCTGATCTGCTTCTGGATTCCAGTACTGAGATGATCCAATTCAACCCCATCGTGTACAGTGTTCTTACTTACGGGCCGTTGATCTCCGGCTCTTTTATTTCCTGAATGTTTTTTGCTCTTTAGTCTATAAAAAAAAATGTATAAATACATTTTTATTGTAACTCAGATCGTGAACATTAAACCGTTGAGAACTTAGGGAAGAATGTGGAATGCGTAAAAATATAGTAAGAAATTGCTAAGTAAACACACACACACACACACACACACACAGGAGAGCAGGAGTAAACAGTGTAAAGTGCGTATGAGGCTGATAAGTGTGTGATTCATATACGGAGGCCGTGAGCTCGGCGGGAAGCTAATTAAACATTGATAGTGTTTCTCTTTTGCTCTCTCCATCACAATGGCAGCTGTAATTGTGGTGTGTGTGAAGCTAATGGACACACCCACGCACGGGTTCTGCTCCAGTTACATGATGAACTGATTTTTTTTCCCATTTCAACACTTTTACTGTTGGGAAACAATTTCCTGTTAACACTTGTGTTATAGCAGCTTTAAACCTTTTCCTGTCAATTTTTATTAACTGAGGGTTTCATCCAAGTGTTACAGTGAACACTGGAGACTCCTTCTGAACATGACACACACAACCACTGGTACAGGAAGTTCATGAACACCTGAACAAGCAGAGCTCTTTTTTTGTTTTTTAATGTACGGGTATGAAATATACAAATGCATTAAATATATCAACACATTAATTTCTATTATAAAACAAACAAAGAAATGTTTCTCACAGTTTAACCATTTTTACTGATATTTTAAAGATCAATGATGAACGTAAGTAAATGTAACTGAGTCCAGAAGTAAAAACGGGGGGTAAAAAGAGAAACAATAAAATTAAATATTTGAATTGTCAGGACATCAAGAAATGAGGTCCAATCACAAAGTTTGTGTGTTTTTGTCGAACAGAATGCGATATTTATTCAGGAGTACTTCAGGACACCAGCTCATCAATCCAGCGTTTTCTTTCTGGGTGTTTTTTTGCTGCTGTGCGTGCGAGCAGAATTAAATGTCAATTTGATTCTTTGATATTTCAGAGATTATTGTACTTTCAAAAAAGCTTCTAAGATTGGGCACAGTTCAGAGTATGTGAAGAAGAATCCCAGTAGACAGTTTTGACACACGGCCGAGATCTTAGCCTTAAGTTTGTGTAGTATAATATAGCACGGGATTTTCACGGGGTCTAGAGCGCAGTGAAATGCTCCCGCAGCACATAAGAAGGTTTTTGTTTGTTTGTTAGTTTCAGTGGTGTCGTAGTTCTTTATTTCTCTGGTCCAAATAGAATTCGCTGTCTGACGACTACACATGAGACCCAAGAATCTTTCCCGGATCGTACCACAGGCGGAGAACAGATTTTAGTTTTCAGCTTTTCGGGGAATTTGTGTGTTTGTTTTTGTTGTGGTGGTTTAAAATTTCATTCTTTATGGTCTTAAAAAGTCTTAAATATGACGATGAAATCTGCAGAAATCCTGTAATGTGTTCTGTGTAAAATGTTATATTGAATTAGTATGTGTTTGGTACACACACACACACACACACTTACCTGCTGTGGTTGTTTGCAGCAGTAAAGAAGTTCGACTGCAGCAGATCCGGAGTCAGCTCCAGAACCTGAAACCTTCTCCAGCGTACGGCGAGTCAGGAGCAGGACACCGACTGCAGGAGTACGATCCATCACGGGTGAGTCACAACCTCACAACCACCCCTCCCTCTCTCTACATCACTCCCTTCTCTTCTACCTCTTCTCTTTCTCTATTTCCCCCCAAACTATCTACCTACTCTTTCCTGCTCCTTCCAAAGTCCCATATTTAATGCTTTCTTTCTCCTACATTTCTCTGTTCTTCTTCCTTTTATTGTTTATTTCTACAATCCTGTTTTCTTCTCCTTCCTTCCATTTGTCCTTTTTTTTTACCGTCTTCTGAAGAAAGAACAGACAGGCGACGTGTTTGCAAAAAAATAAACGCCTTTACTCACGTTTTAGCATTTGCTTTTACTTTTCAGTGTTTAAACTGCGCACACGCGCACACACACTCAGCTAAACATCTCTCTCTCTCTTTGTCTTTTCCTCATTGTTCAAATGATGATTCCTCATATCACACAGAGTTCATTAGTTAAATCACATACAGGTGTGTGATCATTACACTCACTTCCTCCCTCACCCCCCATTCTCACCCCCACTCCCTTCTTCCTTTCTACTACTTAAACAGTTTTTGTTACTCTTTCTTTTCTTATTTGCATTACTTTTCCTCTTTCCCTTCACCTCCCTAACAATATTTTCTTCTTTCCTAATGTTTTTCTTTCAGAAGGATTTTACGCCTCCCCCCTAAACATTTCCTTCCTTCTTTCCCTATAACCTACAGATATTTCTACCATTTCCCCTGACTTCTCTCCTTCCCTTTTTTCACTCTCCCTTCATAACACACCTTCAACCTTCATTCCATCCATCCATCTTCTTTTTGGTCATCCTTCGTTTCTAAATCCTTCGTTTTTTTTACGCTGCATTTATATCAATTTCCCTTCCTTCATTCATTAAATGCCCTAGACACGTGTGTGTGTGAGATATCATAGGCCGTCGATTCTAAACACAGATTATCACGGTTCATCTAGACGTGCGCTTCGGGCCAAATCTGAAGCTCTGCTGCTAATCTGTTCACTCTTATCTACTTCTGCTTAATACACTTAACTCTCTCCTGTTACACACACACACACACACACAATGCATCCTCTTTTGTGTCTGTACCTGCTGGTATAATCAGCGAGGTGGTTGCACATGGTATTAAATAAAACACGCAATTGCACATTATCCACTAAAGTAATTAAAAGTAATTTTTATCCATTTCCAGTTACCTCTCCCAGGTCATACACACATCCATCATTCCATTACCGCAGCAAACGCTACTGTGATGAGTTTAAGTGCCGGGACGTTCCAGCAGCAGCAGCATTAAACACACCTTACATATTTTTAGATATTTCTGCCTGTGTTGCTTAGTTACTCTTTGGCTGTGTGTGTGTGTGTAGCTACATAAGCCTAAGGCTTATGTCTGGTCCAGCTCTTGACTCCAATGAACCTACACACACTACTTCCAGGCACACACACCATTAGTTTGCTGGTGATGTTGCTTCTATTGAAAGCCAACTACACTAGCAGTTCATGTTCACCACACACACACACACTTACTTGAAGCTCCGCCCCCTTTCACACACACGTATACTAATACCCACACTTCCTTTTCACTCACGCCGAAGCGATAATGTTCTAAATGTGCTGAACAGGAATTCATTTTTTCCCCGTCAGTTTGGTGAAATTACAAGAGAAACAATAAACAGACGAATGTTGTAATTAAAACTTATGAACTACATTTTTAGACTCGAACGTGATTCAAAATGATCACGATCTTTAAACAGACCTCTGTAATCCACTATGCAGCCACCTGACTTTCCCAGCCCTATGTGGTTCTTCTCCAAGCTTCTACCTCAAAGTTGAAGGCACACAATTGTATACAAGTCTTTGGGTGAAGTAGAATGAAATTTTCCCACCAGGAGAACCAAACCTGTTCCAGCACGACACACAGCCAGCTCTATGAAGAGCTGCTTTACAAGGATTGTATATGGTGGAAGATCTCTTGCTATAGAGCTCCTACCCTGTAGGCATGAATGTGAAGGCTGACCGCACCCCACCTATATCAGTACCTGACATTACTAACACTCTGGTCTCTGAATGAGCACATATCTCCACCAAATCTAGTGGAACATCATCTCAGAAGAGTGGAGTTTCTTGTAAGAGAAAATGAGAACTCATTGTGGAAAGCAATGTTATCTTATGGTCAGGTGTCCACAAACCTCTGTCCGTATAGTGTGTACAGAAACACTCCATTTTCTACAAGCTGTTATCCGTACGCATGTTTCCTCTCCAGGACTGGCTGAAGGTCAGGATCTGTTGGCGTGTAAAGCGTGATCTAAAGAACACATAACACTTAATAAATAACCCGTGGGATCGCTAATGAAGGACGACGAGCTCGTCTGCGTGGTTGATGTGTCCGTTCATTTGGGGTTCTTGGGAAGCCGTCCGAGAGGTGAAGGAGCGATTACTGTGCAGGCACCGAGCACGGAAATCATTCAAGTACATGCAGTGATGAGAAGAAAAGCCACTTTTTGTGTAATTTAGATCAAAAGTGACATCAAGACCAAACAGTTCATATGTTAGGCTGTCCAAAAGTTCAGGCTCTGACACTGGAGACTCTTTCCATAATCGATGAACAAACATGATTTACCTTGAAGATGTACAAGGATAAAACACTTTAATCCATATTTTATATATATATATATATAAAATATGGATTAAAGTGTTTTATATATATGGTGGTATTAAAAAGTTTCAAGACTATTGCTGTAACTGGTGATAGTGGTAATAAAACATGCATTAACATGTCTGCGACATGCAACTCAACTGGACAAAGCTGCAACACGCTTGAGGTATTTTGAGCAGCACGCGGATCAAAACGGGAGAACGTCGCCGGAAAATGACCTTCGATGAGCTCAACTTCCGAAAATGTTGAAATCGTTTCGCAACTTGTGCACGTTGATCGCCAGAAAACAATCCACATGATTTTACTTCAGCTCCTTTGGCTCCTGTGGACTTCGCCCTCTTCCCGAAGATGAAGATGCAGCTCCAAGTTCGCCGTTTTGACACCATTGTGGAGATCCAGTGGCAATCGCTCTGGGAGCTCCGTATTACTGTGAAGGGGACTATTTTGAAGGTCATAGTGTGTAAAGAGTGCAAATCTCTAAGCTTTGATACCACCTGGTACACATATAAAATCCTGTATCTTATCCTTTAACCTGTTTGATTAAAAGAGATTTATCTTTATAAAATGCAAAAGGGCAACAAAACACACCCCACCCCAAACACCCCTCCCTAAAGTTCTGACCCTAAAATAGTCCCTGCATTCCTCTGGCACACGCCTTAGAATAATAAAAGCCCTTGGAAGTTTGGTCATCGTCTTGTTTTTTTACAAATCTGAACCAGATCCACCCTCACTCCAGGCTCCTCGTGCAGATGTCCTACATGATTGAAGGGTTCAGCCTGGTCTTTGGCGAAGGTCACAATTAGAGTTGGTGTAATTATAAAGTGCGGCCTTGCTGCAGGGAAAATAGGACGGGACCATCCCTAAAAAAGACAACTTTTACCTTTATTACATCAGAGGAAGAAAATGAGATGGAGGAAATGGAGACCGGAGGAAATAACATCCTCTAATGCATGAAAGCGAAGATGTGAGCGTTGAAATAACTCTCAACCAAGGGGAAGTGTTGGCACACCGGGTAAGGCATTAGACTTTAGACTAGAAGGTCATGAGTTTAAATCCCAACTCCACTAAACCACCCCTGCTGGGCCCACGAGCAGCTGCTGAGCTGTGAAGTTTTAATTTGCCGGGCGTCTGTCAAATACTGTAAATGTGAATGCAAGTCATTTTTGTGCCAGTTTATTGCCAGTCTTGGTTGGTTGATTATTTCTTTACTTGAAATCAAATGACCTCAACACTCAGGGTGTGGAACAACACATCCAATAAAATCCACCCGATCTGCTGCACAGTCGCACTACGTCCCATTGCCTCATCACTTCATCTCCTTCTCTCCCGCCGCTGCCCCTGGAACACCGCGGGCCGTACCGTACCGTCCCCTCCACTTCCCCTCAGCGCTTTTCAAACAGATGGTGCAGCCATTTCGAGACGTTTCATGATTAAGACCCAAACAGTCTGATCAGGACCTCCCTGTGACTCGCTTAATGAATCACTTCTGATCCGATTCTGATACAGAGCAGCGTGAGCTTGGACCCAAACTAACGCATGTCTCCATAGTAACCACTTCCACGAGTGCGCTGAGCTGAGACGAAAAAAATAATCCGAACCTTGTATTCTTCCACACAAACAAAAGTACAGAATACATTTCTAGGGACAGTATTTCATTTGCATTCTATTAATAAAATGAATTAGAAAAGTCTGTTACTGAAGTTTTGCCATTTTTAGTCGTGATAAAAAATAATTCATACAATATATGGACAAACATTTGTGGACACCTGACCATATGGTCATCGCATTCAAAATTTAGTTCCCATTTGCTGTTCTAATAAGCTCCACTCTTCTGGGAAGATGTTCCACTGGATTGTGTGGAGATTCATTCAGCCACAAGGGTGTTAGTAAAGTCAGGTACTGATGGAGGAGAGAAGGTGCGGAGGTCTGGGGTGCTGTCAGCGTTCACATTCATCCCAAAGATGTTCAATAGAGTTGGAGCTCAATAGCCGGAGATCTTTCATCAAATGTGAATATATCTTCATGGAGCTGCTACAGGTTTGAGTCTCCTAGCTTAAGCGAGGAGAACATTTCATGCTTCTACATTGAAAGACTGGAATGGTTCATGGCTATTATCCAAATATTATCCCTCTGGGTCATGTGACATGCTGTACTTTTATCAGCACCCAATCAAGCATTCACACCTCCTTTTCTACAATACAACAGAAGAGAATGAGAAGAGAAAAGCTCTACTTTTTCCATTTGTAGCAAAACCTATTGGATGTTCGGATCCGTTTTCATTTATGTTGTCATAGAAACAAGCAGTGTGAAACAAGAGGAAATGTCCGAGTCCTGACGATTTCAGAAAAAAATACAACACCGGAGACTTCCTTCCATTAACGCAAAAAACCCACAAAAAACTTTATTATGGCTACAATAAGATTATTTTTTGGTAAATAACAAATAAATCTAGAAATAAATAAATTATTTGGTAGTTAACACTTTACTGGGTGTTTCCTGTTTACGCCGTGAGGATTCCCACATTGCCTTTTCTTTAGGTAAACACTCACTTTTTGTAGCTGAGGGCCAAATGCTTGTGTTGAATGTTTGCCCCAGTGAGATCAGTTACATAGCCGTGTGTGTGTGTGTGTGTGGATGTGTGTGATTATTGAGCAGCTGGTTTGGTGTAAATACCATCCATCTAATATCTTGTGTACATGTGCCTCCCAGATGTGTGTGTGTGTTTGTAATAGAATTGTGTTTTCGGGGGTCGACGACTCTGCGACGGCGAAGTGTGCGTGATGTATTTTTAATGCGTCTAAATGCCTTTTAGATCCTTATTTGTATTTTATTTAAACACTTTCAAATGCAGTTTTAATGCGCTCGAAACGTCTTCAGTCTAAAACAATGGTGTTTACGTCTTTATTGACTCGCGCAATCCGACTTGAGCCCATGTTACAGTAGCCATTGAACGCACAAATGGCTGTGTTCTGGCAGCGCCGTTGCCATGACTCCTAAGCTGTACCTCCTACCCCCCCCTTGTCAAGGTTTAGCGTGGCTTTATGTGTCGACTAGGTGCTTCTGTCCCTCTGAATGGCCCCCAAAACCCCTGTGCTCTGCTACTCTGCAAGTAACAATCCTGATGTCTTTGCATTTCACTGTACAACATGATCCCTGTTCCGCCGATCCATGCAATCATCTGTACTAAGCAGAATGCTGGATAAATCCGAAAGAAACACCTTCATATTATATTTTCTTTTTTCCGTGCTAATGTGCTGATTTTGTGTGGTAAAATGAAGTGTCTCAGCGTTGTAAGAACAAATCACTCCAATTCACCAAAATTGCCATGTATTTACTGCTTTTTGTCCTTTTTTCATTTTGCTCATTCGAGCTGCTATGATGTAAGCAAGCATCTTTCCCTGTCCAGCCATCCTTTCTCTTCATCCCTCTTGGTCTTTCAGAGACAAATGCAAAGTCAGATATGTTACAGCTGTACTGCTGACACTGGAGACTCCTTCTGCTCCTTCGTTACAGCAGGAGCTCCTGCTCGTGCTGCTGTGGTATAAACGGCTCTTAGCTGAAGTTATGTCCTTGTTCCAGCAGCTGCAGCCGTGATGCTGCATTGGTAAAAGCTACAGAGTAATCAAGGAGCATTTTCCAATATATCTATTCAATTGATCTATTCATCTCTTGTCTCCTCAAAACGCAGCATAGGAGATGGAAAGAACGGAGAAAGCTCCGTTTTTTTTCTTCCTCACTCCTTTCGTGTGAGCAGACAATGAAGGCGAAAGATAGGGCTATGCAAGAGAGAGAGAGAGAGAGAATAAAAATGACTTGAGGGCTCATCTGTTCATCCATCAGTCACTTCTGATAAAAACGCTCCATCATAATCACTGCCTCTCATATTGTTGTATTACAAATATTTGACTGAATACTTGATTGAATTTTTATATATTTTTTATAATTGTTAGTGTAATTAAAAATCTAATTGTGTAAATCCAGGAAAACTTTAATTAGTAATTACTAAATAATGTAATTTACAAATCTGATGTAAGAAAAATTAATAAGTCTATTAAAGAATTAGATTTTAACAAAAAAGACTCCTTGATCAACAGCAATCTACGATAAATGTCAGTTATACCAAATTGCAAATGTTCATTTGTTGCTCCCTTGTTAGATTACCTAAAAACTAATACAAATATAATGACAGTATTAATTTGATTTACGGCAAATCTAGTTGTCATTGTAATAACAATGCAATGATGATGATGGTGTAATGAAAATTTAATTACAATTCAGATTTAGAGCATCTCCAAAAAAACCTATTTGTAATTGCCATGTAATAATTATGTAACTAGTAAAAACCTGATGTGTGATAACATTGTAATAATTATGTAATAACTATGTAATGACCGTGTGGCATTTTGAGGCCCAATAAAAAACCTGAAGTGTAATGACTATGTAATTACAATGTAATAACAATGTTATTACAGATCGAAATTTTGGTAACCTGACGTGTAACGACATTGTAATAACTATGTAATAACAGATCAAAATTTTGGCGACCAAAAAAACCTGACGCGTAATAACTATGTAATTACAGATCGACAAAAAAAAACCTGACTTGTAACGACATTGTAATAACAATGTAATAACAGATCAAAATTTTTGGGACAAAAAAAACCTGACTATGTAATTACTATGTAATTATGTAATTACAGATGGACCAAAAAAATCCTGACATGTAACATTGTAATAACTATGTAATTAACTACATAAAAACTAATACAATGGAAGAAGGTAATTGCATTGTAATAACATTGCAAGTAAGTACAATTAAATTTTTTTTTTACTAGTTTAATTTCAGTGTAATGTAACTAATGTAATAATGCAACACTAATATGTAAACACAAAGCAGATTTAGCACAATATGGATACGCATCTATATAGAAATTATATTTACATATACCTGTATCCATTTACACATCTCTCTCCTATATAAACATCTCTCTCCTATATAAACATCTCTCTATCTATAAAAAAATAAAATAGTGGTCTGCTGCTTAGCTCAGGACTTACCCTCCACACTCCACACAGTAAGGTTCATCTTCACTCCCCTACCCCTGTATATCCTGTATTACCATAAAACCACCTTTAAATAAACACAGTAAATAATTACATGCTTCCACCACATGATGACACTGGAGCCAGATCACGTAACATGATTCAGACATTAACAGTCTTTTCCCTCACTATAATTCATAATCACACAAGATTGTCCCTGGAGGCTGGTCTCTGTTTCAGATCAGGGGCTGCTTCTTCCTCCTCAGGCTCGTTTGTTCAGAATCTAAATATAAATGTACACCTGGTTTTGTGCAACGCTGCTACTGTTAAAACGTGCAAGTAAAACAAGTGAATTGAATTTATTTCTCTCACATCTATACAGATAAGAGGCCCCGATCCCCGCATGGCTCCAAGATATGAAGACATTGATCGACAGTACACATCCAGGTACGTGGTGTGTGTGTGTGTGTGTGTAAGGTTACAAGGCCATTTATCCAATCAATATATTGCAGGGAATTTGGCAGGAATTGTTGGATTTCAAGCTCGATTATTACAGACTGTTTAACAAACCTGCACTTCTTTGTGCTTTAAAACTCGCATTGAATTTTTAGGGCAAGCTTGTTACCGTTTTTAGTTTGACCTCCAGTCCTCACCTAGTATTTTAGAGGTTTAGAAATAAATGTCGCCCTGTGCTGTTTTTAGTGATTTTGAAAATAGCTTTAAAATGACAATTTCCAAATGTGTTTCCATAACCACCAAAATAGCATTTTCCTAAAAGTAAAATGGGCTGGACAATCCCGTTTCCTCTACTCTTATTCTAACAATTAGTCACCAAAATACATTGAAATATAATACATTAATCTTGTCGTTTTCTGTACCCCAAAATTGTAACATGACCTTGTAATGTGGATTGAAAAATGTGCTCTCTGAATTAAACCATTACTTCCTCTTCGACACACCTCTGGTGTTTGGCATCCTACAATTAGCAACTTTGCACAAAATGTGTAAAACAGGAGTCATCACAAAGAATGTTGCTTCTTCAAGTACAAATTCTTCCCCATCATGATCGTGAAGTCTCCCCAGTCATGAGGACATTGGCTCAGGTGTTGACACCAATCTCAGATTTGTGGGTTTACTGTACAATGCAACTATGACGTGCAAAAAAAGTATGAAAAGTTTCAAATAAAGTAAGACCATTTATGCATTTTCAAAGAACCGAAAATGTTTACAAAGAAGATTGATTGGTGCTTGGTGTATCTACTGATCAACATACAGTTCAGCATCAGTTCAACAGCAAGCAGAACATTTAGTGAGAAATAAATGATGAAGAAACTCCAGACTCGAACTCACCGCAACACACGTGACCTCGTTTACACCATTTTATTGAAGTAGATGAAAAGAAGGTTTTGGGTTCATGATCATTTGAATAGAAATTAATCAGTGTTAGTCATTAATATCATTCTATTAATAGATCAGTGTGCTGAGAGTCACATTCGAGTCTTTACACATAAACTGAGACGATTAAGTGAAGAATCTTGTGATAAAAATGATAACAGGAACATTATAGTTATAATAAATCACTACTTTGGACACTAAAGTACATTTAAAGGCAAAAACTTTTGTATATTTTCACTTGAGTAAAACTAAAGGAAGCACTTTTACTTATTTTACTGAGTGGATCTCTACTTTTACTCACACATGGTTTGTGTACTTCATCCACCACTGGAAATATCAAAGCAGTATCTCAATGAAAGTACCAGCATTAAATTTAATCTGTTCTTCAGGCATCACTTAACAGTGCTTGGCCCCCTTTATTGCTGCTTGCACCAACTGTATATTTAATGTTATTCTTTATGTTAAAAGTAACCAAATAATTAATCAAATATCCAACAAAACTAAAACTAAGACTTCAGAGACATGGTGAAAAAAAACAGTCCTGAAAAGAATCTCGCAAAGCTATTGGCACAAAATGGCACAGGCCATCAAATTAAAACTAGGGCCCAAAGTTGTGGATGTGGATGAAAGTATGCATCATGTGGTCAGATATGAAGTTCGTAGTATGAAGACCATCTCATAGATAATAAAATAAATAGCAGGCAGGTAGAAATGTAAATAGTCATGTGTGTCCTATAATTATAAACGATTAGAGCTGTGGTGTGATGGAGGAGAGTCAGAGCCTGAACCCGGTGGCAGCTTGATTGTTGTAGGCATGTAGCCCCGCCTACTTTAGATTTGAATCCAGATATATATATATATATATATTGTTGCAAGGCTGACTAGGGAATAACTCCACAGTCAAAACACACACACACACACACACACACACACCCACCATAATCTGCTTCCAAGCTCCTAATTAAATCTGAAGTGTTTGCTTTTTGGAGCGATTTGCCCACAACCTGGCGGTTCACCTGATCCTCTTCCCAGGAGAGTGTGTGATCTGGACAGAAAGCTCTCCTGGCTACAGGCCAATACCCTAAGTGTCTCGATGAGGCCTTGGCAAAGAAAACGCACATACACACACACATGCACACATACACGACAGTGTCAATTAGCATCACAGCCATTACTTTATGCAAAGCATGTCACTGAAGAGATTGACATATGTCAATCATGGATGGATGGGCGTGGCTTGAAAGAATAATAAAATGAGAGAAGAGGTGAAGGAATACACAGCGTCCCAGTTACCATGTAATCCAGTAGCGAATGTGTCTTAAAACTCAGACGCTTTTCAGAGCATCGATCCTCGTAAGCCTTGATATCATGGTTTGACGAAGCCCCCCTCCCCCCAAGAAAAATGTAAAATAAAAAGAATAAAGTACCCCCTCCTTCCCCTGCTCATTCTACAATAAAGGGCACTTTAACGCAGATGAAATCACATTTTTTGCCATGTCCCCTCAGGCTCTCTCTCTCTCTCTCTCTCTCTCTCTCTCATTCAAGCCCATTCCCTTTCAAATGGTTGTGGCGCCTCGACTGCATTAGCATATATTTCCCTGTGCACTATTACTGTGTGTGTGTGTGTGTGTGTGTGTGTGTGTGTGTGGAGGGGAATGAAAGACTGTGAGCGATTTAATAGAAGCATTAATGGTTGTTCAGCCTTCACACAAGACTCCCTCAGGATGTAGCTGTTCCTTTTTTTAAACGAACCAACCGAGAATCCTTGAGCCGCTGCTGCACAAAAGCCACGAGATATAAAAAAAAAAAAAATAAAAAAATAAAAAGTCTCTTCATGGTGTAATAGGTAGAACAGCTGGATTAATGTCCTCGCCTATTAATAGTACTCATTTACTCACATTCACGCTAGCGCACGATAAACCCGTCATGTATTTCACATAAAACACTAACTTCACACCTGTGCTGCTACAAGGTCTTTCCCGATTGGTCAGTCGACATGCGGAGACAGAATGATTGATAGCCTTTGTTTTGGACCGGCCCCTGGAAGCCCCACCCCATTGCCAACATTCTTTCCCCCTTGAAGGCCTTACAATCATGTATATTATATATATATATATATACATACACACACACACACACAGAAGTCATTAGCATGCTAACTGCACCAGCTTCACACATGAGTACGCTCTTATCGAAGGCCAGATGTGAACGGATAAGTTAGAAATAATTGCACATCAAATTGTGGGTTATGTCACAAACCAGTACATAGGAAATCTATTATCTACACTTTACTGGACTTGTCTTTCTTTACTACTCAGTCCAAGCTGAGGAGTCTAGTCAGGGCCAAACATGATCTATAAAACTGATTTAATGTGACGTGTGGGCGGGGCTAAACATAATGCATAAAACTGATTTAATGTGGCGTGTGGGCGGGGCTAAAAATAACAGAAAACTGATTTAATGTGGCGTGTGGGCGGGGCTAAACATGAAACTGAAAATTTGATGTGGCTTTAAACTATTGATCCTGATATCCAATAGAAAGCAAGTAGGCGGGGTTATGGGCTATTCCTTTACTGTAAAGTGACCTTGTTATAGTAATGAAATACATTATTATAACTTGTATTTTATTCCATAGCGATTTGTGACGTGTTCTGAAAACGCAGCACTCGTCCACGTTTTTACCAGGATGTTTTCGAAGTGCGTACGTTTTGCATAACTCGTTTGCTTCAAAAGTGAGCGCTTTCAGATTTTTCTCGTCCTTTTTTTTTTCCAGTGTCTCACTCTGCGCTTTTTATTGCATTTTCGGTTGTTGCTGCCGTTCCGCTTTCCGAGCACGCCGAGCCTCCGTAACGTCGTTTGCCTCGGAAAAACAGAGCGCGTGTAATGAAATCAGAGTCGAGGAAATGAAGCTTTGCCGCCCGCTCGCGTCACGTCCCCAGGGGGGAAACTCCTGTCGCTTTCCCGGGACTAAAAACACGAGCTGTACGAGACCGCAACAAACGAACTGAGAGGTTGAACATTTGTTTATCAATCCTGATAACAAAATGAGGTTTTAGTGTGTAGATAAATAAATAAATAAATAATGAAGGGTATGTGTATATGAATAATGAAATGAAGACCATGTATTTAACAAAGCGGTGAAGTGTATCCCGTTTCAACCAGGGCTCTCAACTAATCCCCTTATACTACACAAGTACCAGCTGTGTGTGTGTGCGCGTGTGTGTGTTTTTTTTTACTGTGGATAGCTCAAGAAGCCGGGGTCAAACAAGGAACCTAGGGAGGAATTTCCTTCCGAAGATTTTGGGCAGGTGCAAGAAGCGAGTAGATTTCCCCTCTTGTCGTAAGATGGAAAATATGTTTGAGTTCAGGGGCGCACACACTTTCTCTCTCTCTCACACACACACACACACACACACACACACACACACACACACACACACACACACACACACACACACATTCAGAATTGGCCGCGTACAGTTTCTCAAGGGATGGAGTGTTAATGGGAGGTGGTATGAGACAGATTGATTGCGTGACATTTCATTCCCGCAGTCCGACTTGTCCGTGTGTGTTAAGACGACCCGTGATTTATTAAATGTTTACTGCGTATATACTGTACACACACACACACACACACTCGATGTTGATCACAAAGGCAGGCACATGTTCTCAATTAGCTTTTATTACTTTCTTCCCAAAAACACACACACACTGGGTGGAAGGTCTTGTATATACTGACACACACTCCCTACAGTATACAAACCATTGTCATGATAACGCTGCTGTATCACACAGACACCACAGCAGCTTCTACTTCCCCTGCCTTCAGCTTTTACACCCTAACCACAAACTCCCAGTGTTCCCACAGTTCTCCAGCACAACCTCCACTCCACTCCACACTGGTGGGACGTGCTGACTTTTACACAACTGGAATACGCTGCTACAATTTATACTACAAAACCCGCCGACATGAACCGACACACAACAGAAGCCCCGCCCCCTTGTTTCCTGTCTTACACTTCTCACATCTCACTTGGATTCGCTAGGCGTTCCAAAGTATTTTACAGTCAACATCGTTTAGCTTTGAATCACACACACTCCATACGTGGTGCGTATTGTTTTTTTCAGTGCTCATGTTAACATGTTAGCGTGTTCTCACGCTAACACATATATATATATATATATATATATAGTGTCCGTGTCAGAATTGAGTAAGCAGAAATGATAATAGGAACATTGTAGACATCATAAATAATAGTACTTTGATATTTAAGTACATTTGAAGACAAATACTTTTGTACTATTACTCAAGTGAAAGATATTGTCCAAATTAAATGCAATAAATTACATTTGTAGAGCACTTTTAACAAAGAGGATATACAGTTGGAAGTTTAGTGCCTATAAGTTTGTTACTTATATGTTTATAAATAATAAGCAAGTTACAATAGTGGAAAGGAAAAACTCCCTCAGATGGTATGAGGAAGAAACCTTTAGAGGAACCAGAAGAATCCCCTTTTCATCTGGGTGTCACTGTAATGTCCAAACGCCTACAGAAACGTGAATCAAAAAGCATACGCTATTAAAGTAGTTCTGTTTTATAGTAGGAATTGTTTATAACTGGTAACTGTGCACTCTGGTGTTCCTCTAAAAGAGTATATGGATGTCTGCATTTTATGATAAATAATACCATCAATATAAAAGGTAAGGAATAATGTACAAGCAGACACGCCCTACAAAGCTCATCCAACCACTGACCAGGACAAGAAAAGATCATCAAGATCAATTTCTCACATTTACTTCTCCTTGGAAGTGAAGTGAAAGTGCATGTAAGAACTTTCAGTTCTAATCAAGTTTGACAGATGAGATTTCCTTCTCAGAAAGTTGAAGAGTGCATATCAGCGATATGGAGCCAAAACTAAAACCCTTCACCTCAGTCACATGGCTGATTATGACTTCACGTTGGAGGTGATGGCAGCGGGGGATGACTTAACCGTCCACCTCTCAGTCCGGCGCCGTGCGATCCGAACCCGTGTCTTAAAGTCGATGGCTAAACGATACGTGACAAACCGAGCGTGAATGAACGTGTACGCTGTGATCGAGCTCCTTAAGAGCGTCGGCGTCATTAGCTTATCTTTTTGACTTGGATTCCCGCTGACATTTTCTCTCCGTCTCCCTCCTGCTGGTTATACTTGATAATGCTTTATCTCGAAAATATTCTCTACATCCTTCCCATTTGCACCCCCACTGCCTCTCTAAGGCTCATGTTCAAGGCTGCAGTATTTCTGTTTGCAGTGCTTGGGTGGTCATGGCTGCCAGACACACACAGTGTGTTGCTGACGGACAGAACACACGCACACACACACACGGTCTGCTCCAACAAGACCACATACAGCAACAATATCAGTGATGAATCACCCACCGCAGACAGTCCGGTATAGACAATGTAGCATAACTAACCGGTAATCATCATGATTTCTAAAATATTTATCAGCGGTGTGTCAGAGAAAGTGAACTTTCATCAAAGACATTTAATCCATCAGACAACCTGAAAGCATGAACCCCCGGGAGCAGCAATCCGACATCGCCGATGAACAAGAGATCGAATATGGAATTGTAAATTTGTTTTCTTTCCTCTAGACGAACACCAGTGGAAGCCCAGAGAGAAACAGACCGCTACCCGAGTCCGCCCTACAACGCGAACCAAAACCCCCTGCCAGGCCCAAACCGTGTCCCCGTGTCCCGCCCTGGACCTTTCAGATACGACCGGCCCCCAGCCTCCTCTCCAGACCAGCAGGGGGTGCCAAGCTACGAAGCTGCCGTCAAAGCCGGCACTCGCTCGGCCGCTTCCCATCAATACGGCGCATATGAAGACGGGCAGTACCCGAACCATCGCACCAAGAACCCACCAATCGGAGCTGTGTAGTATAAATACAGGTTATGTGTAAAGTTTAGCTAGTAAATATCAAAAGCTGTTCAAGTTCTTTATGTCTGGCGTTGGTCTTTCCTCTCTCTATGTCTCTCTCTCTCTGTCTGTCTCTCTGTCGCTCTCTTGGGGTGAACCCTCTTGTAGCATGTCAGGTGATCAAACACAGGTCCTGAGCTTCTTATGGGTTATTATAGAAAAATCAAAGATTCTTCACTTCCTAAAGAATATCTGTTGAAAACATGAAAACATCCTCCCTCTTCTGAAGTGTAGACCTGGAGTCAACAAGCTTCTTCGCTCCATTCATACACTTTTGGTCCATGTTTATATCCAAGGAATCTATTTTACACGGATATACACCAATCCTAATTGGTATTTACATTCTTCTTCAAGGGCTCCCCATAACAAAGACCTGAGGAACCTGTTGGTGTGTAGATTTATCCCAGTTTTTGAATAACGCCAGCATGATCTTAAAAGCTATGGTAAAAAATAAAATGATCCTCTAGCAGGTGACTTACAGCTTCCACCTCATCCACGGGCCTCTTCAGTTCATCCCTGATACTCCAGAAGCTTCAGGTAACCCTTTCTGTAAGGATCATTCCAATCCAGAATAATGCCAGTTTCATTCTTAAAGCTTCCTCAGAAAGTCCAACCAGGGAACTTGAAGGTTCTAGCACCGGTTCTGGAAGTTTGGAGAATTCTGAAGGAACGTTTTATCGGCTCGATTTAATGCTTTATTGTTGACGTGAATAGTTTGTTGTCTTGTAAATAGTCTTTCCTCTCGTTACTGTAGACACATTCGAGGTGGTCAGGTCTCAGAGGTTTGGCCTACAGAGCAGTGTGTGTTGCTCTACAGGATCCGTGGTGCTGTTGTGTAGATAAAGCGCTCCATGCTCTTTATCTGTGTGTTTTTCCCCCTCAGCGTTACACTTTGTGGTTTTGCGTTATCTCGGCGTTATCTGAAGCCTGACCGTCTGTTTTCATCCCAAACACTCTTTTACAACCAAACAACACCTGCTCACAATTAGGCTCCAAGCTCTAACCTTCCTTTTCTGCTTTTTGAGCTCAAAGTCTTTTTTGTTTTGTTTCTCTGTAATGAAGGAAGCTCCAGGGCGGCTGTAGTGCCAAAAAAAAAAAAAAAAAAAAAGAAATTTAAGGAGGAATATCATGTGAAGTGTGTTTGAGAATGTCTTTTTTTTTTTTTTTTTAGCTTTTTTTTTAATCAAACCTTTTCTTGAAAGTTTTTTTTTTTTATGGTGAGGCAGTTCCTTTTTTTGTTTCTGGAGAATTTTGCACAAATATCACTTTTTTATATATAAACACTGCCATTGTTTCACATTTCCACTTTTCTCATGTGTATAAAAAAAAAAAGTGTCTGAAATGGAATCTGAAGCGAAATGGAAGGTACTTTCTGCTTTTCTTCTCATGTATTTATTACTAAATGTTTTATTTTTAAAGAATGAACAAAAATCCGAAGAGACGTGAAGCAATGATAAACGTGTGTGTGTGTGTGTTTCAGTGTATCAGAAAAATGTGTTAATATATTGATAATTGAGCATGACGATCGTTTGTTATTGCATGTTTTTTTTCCCATTGAATTTTTCAAAAATAAAGATGATCAGTGGTGTTCAATCTTGTTGTGTGTTAAATAAAGTGACGGTGTGACGGGGGGTAAAGTTCGGCCTCATTAGGAACTCGTAATCAGACAGCGGAGGATAAATCACAGCTTTGCTGAAACGCTTCTCTGAGACGTGTCGGTGAGTCACGTGGCAAACGACACTGAAGCATGTTCTCCTGATGTAGATCCTCAGGAGCTGCCCGAGTGATTAAAGGTGAAATAGAGCGAGTTGGGGAATTGGGGAAAATGAGGCCGCAGTGGTTTTGTGCTCGAGTTGAACTGGTGGCGTTAAAGAGTTGAATTAAGCAGAGGAATGAAAACGATTTGTGCTCCAATAACTGCGAAATAACCTGCAATAAAAAAGGAAAGAAATTCAGTCTGCAACTTTGAAATGTCTCTGAAGGAAAAATTGAGATTTGGAAAAAAATGCTGATTGTTCATTGTAGTCCGTGAGGAGCCGAGCATGGACATGTGTTCTCAAGAATGATCTCAGAGAAAGCAGGGCCTAAGCCTTCACTCTGCTGGAACTGTGATTGGGGTGTGGCTAGTGGCTGGGGAACCAAACTGGAAGAACAAAAAAATTTATAATAATTATCTCATAAATTAGCAGAAATATATATATATATATATATATATTTATTCTTTTTCTTTTTCCCAGCATTGTGGGTCAGAATTGCCAAACGACCAAATAGGGGAGAAAAATGAGGGTAAAACAAATAATTGACAATATATTCATACTTAAAGTAATGAATATCCTGATGCAGAGACACCAGACTTTCCCAGACCAGTCCATTCTTTGCCAGACCATCCTAGACCATCCAATCACCGACTTTCCCAGACCATTCCATAACATCCCTGACCACCCCAGACTTTGCCATACCGTCCCAGACTTTCCCAGACCATTCCATAACATCCCAGATGTTCTACACAACCCCAGACAACTTCAGACCATCATGCAAACGTGAATCAGATCTTGTGTTGTGCAAGACTACAGAGGGAAGAACGCTGATGTTTGAAGGCTTGCTGACCAGTTGCTCCTTCACTGCATTACCCGGATTCCCCCGACATGTAACACAACTCCAACATCATCCTCTTTTCCATCAATTCTCCCTCACGGCTACATGATCAGGATTAATGGGACACGTGGGGTGAAAATAAAACGCACCTATCAGCACTCTTTCTCGTTCTTCAGCCTTCAAACCCTATCTATCAGCTTCCCTTCTATTAATGCCTCTCGCTTCATTACCGCTCCCTTTCCGAGGAAAAGCCTCAAAGGCTCCGGAGCTCATCGCGACGTTATCAGTTATTCGCTGGAATGTTCCAGACTGAATTTTTTACCTTGATTTCTGGTGGGGGAAACGCTCTGACCTCTTCTTCAACTGCACCACGTAAATCAGAAGGAATTCTGAACCAAACGCCTTTTTTTTAAAGGTGTAGGTTAATTAGTGCTACACCACAGTGTTGTTAAATTCAGGGTTCTGATTGGTTAGAATAAAAATTTACCAAAAAAGGATTTACATAGTCAACGTCTCGCCTATAGTCAACTGATATTTGAATCACGTGTGTGTGTGTGTGTGTGTGTGTGTGTGTGTGTTGGGGCACCAGGTAGTCAACAAATGGATTCAACAACTTCGCCTATTCAGAGTTTAAAAAATAATTTCGAGAGAAAACAACAATAAAGGTAAAAAACATTGCTGTACAAAGTTTTAGCATTTATGGAAGGAGTCTCCAGTGTTGGTGTTTGGCGGAGAGACAAAAGGAAAACAGTGTGTTACAGCTCGGTGTGATGAAGGGACCGGAAACCCCTCCGTCCTGGCCACAAGATGACACAGAGCTGACACTGGACATCCCAGACTTTCCAAGACCATATCAGACTTTTCAACACTTTACAAGACCATCCAAAACTTTCCCAGACCATTGCAGACTTTTCCAAACTGTCCCAAACCATTTTATACTTTCATAGACCATCCAGACTGTCCAAGACCATCCAAAACTTTCTTAGAACATCCCATAATTTTTTCAGACCATCATAAACCTTTCCAAACCATTCCAGACAATCACAGACTTCCATGAACATCCCAGTCTATCCCAGAATTTTCCATACCATCCCAAGACAGATTTGCACAGACCATCGAGACCATCCCATACCATCCCAGACCAGACTTTCAGAAACCCTTGAGACTGTACCATTCCGTCCCAGACTTTCCCATACCATGACAGACTTTCAGACCATCGAGAACCTCTCAGAACATCCCAGACATTCCAAAACCATCCCATACATTGCCAAACCATCCCAAACTTTCCCAAACCATCTCAATTTTCCAGACCATCCTAGACCTTCCCAGACCATCCCATGTGATCCCATAACATCTCAGACTTTCCCAGACCATCCCAGAGGATCACAGAGTTTTACAGACCATTAAGACCGTCCCAAACTGTCCCTGGAACATCCCAGACTTTTCCATACCCCCCCAAAACCATTCCATACCATGACAGACTTTCCCAGACCATCGTTTTTTTCCTTATTGCAAAATAAAGAAATTCGACAAATATTATGGTTGTGGACGAGCTGTAACCATAGAAACGACATTGTGCTTCAATATCAACCTGTGACCATCAGCTGCACCACGACCAGAGGCGCTGTTACAGGAAGCACGAAATCAACAAGTGATAATGAACTGCATGAACGGGGTTTCTGTTCTCAGACCGGCAGAAACACTGAAGCGCGCGATTTTATTGATACGTCGGGACCTGGAGCGCTCGCGGTTTTGAGATGACGGTGAAAGTTAATGGAGATCGAAGCAGCAGGACGGGGTTCATGACTCGGAGGAGCTCGGAGAACTGACTCCAGGTTGGCTCTGACGCTTCTGAAATGCTTTCCACTCCGAGCGATCCGTCTTCCTTTCAACATTACTGTAGATGTGTCACTAGGTCTGTGTGTGTGTGTGTGTGTGTGTGTGTGTGTGTGTGTGTTTCAGCTGAGCTAAGCTCCAGCTAGCAATAGTTTCATTCTCCTCATTCCGATCCTGGTAACACTGCTCTGGTTATTTAGCCGTCATATTTATCATATTTATATTGACTATTATGTTTCCTTTAAACAAGACCAGGAATAACTGGAGTGTGGAAATGTCTGCCTCTATTTAGGAAGCCTGGGAGCTAGCAGCTAATACACATACACACACCCACTGTATGACCTTATTCAGGGGAAGAAAGTGTGTGTGTGGGGGGGGTGGTCAGGGGGGGGGGGGGGGGCGGTTGGGAATCATTCCTGCCCCATGCCAGGTGTTTGGGTTGGCAGAGGAGGGAGGGTCGCTCGTGCCCCAGATATCAGCCCCAGTATCGGGTTCCTCCAGCGTGATAAAAGGAACGTTCCTGTTAGCCTCGCGCTAAGACCCACGGCGCCCGGCCAAGACCCGCTCCACTGACCGAGGCTCCGAGCTTCCAGAACACTGAGGAACACGTCCCTACAGGGAGGCGTCCTGAGGCGAGCTTTCAGGATTTCACGTGGGCCGCAGGAATGCGGGAAAATATTTGTCTTTATAATGTCTAATTTTATACGCAGCGTTTTAAATATTTGTGATCCTGAGTATCGTTTCATTTTTATTAGTCGCACTTTGAATTTTTTTATTTATTTTTACCTTCTATTTAAGTGTATTTTTTCTTTATATGTATATTTAATAAATATTGATTTATATCTCTTCTTACGGATATTTTTTGCTTACATTTTTTCTTGCATTCTTTCTTGAGTACGCTATAAATGTATTTATTTATGCCTTTTCTTTATTTTCACGATATTAACATCATTTAAAAAAATCATATTTAAATCTACTGCACTTTATTATATTTATTTAGAACTTATTATTAGTTGTAGTTGTAACAGATTCCTATAATAAATAAATAAATAGGAATCAAAATTTTCAAGCTTTATTTTAATCTGAGGTCCCCAAACACCAGGTTGTGATCCAGGCCCAGATCATGGAGAAGAAGCAACCAAGTAGCAGCAACATTCTGGGAAAACACGTCTAAAAAATTTTTGAAATAAAAATACGATTATTTCAAATGTATTTACACTTCATGAGCCATTGTCTGAATTCTGATGCCATTTCAGATCAGATCTTTTCCACACAGGTTCGGCTCCTCATTAACGAGTGCGATGGTGAGAATGGAGAGAAAAAAAACAGCTCCTGATTTACAGAAATGAAAAAGGAATCAGCCGGTGATTAAAAATACAAACTGTATCTCAAGTATAGTTTGGTCTCTTTGTGCAGGTCACATGCCTCAAACCCCATGTGTGAAAATGAGGAGTCGATGAAGTCCTCAAAAGTGATGCAGCTTCTAGCGGAGGGAGAAAATAAGCTCCCAGCACTGAAAGGCTGCTGAAACGTTAAATCTGATCTTATAGAAATGTGTATTGCTTGTGGAAAGTGTGGAAACGCCGAGCCTTTTATGGTTTTTGAGACACAAATGCATGTTCCCTTTCCAACAAAAAACACAAACAAGAATTAGACGGTGAATGACTGGAAGAATGGGACATTTTTGTCTCTAACAGAAGGACTTGTGTGAGATGAACAGGAGAGATGATGTTAGCATCTCACACATTAATGGTTTGGGGTTGTTTTGGTGCAGGGAAGGTTGGAGATGTATTCCAGAAAAGTGAAAGGAATCCTGAACCAACATGGCAACCATTCCATTCTTTACCACCATGCAATTCCATCTGGACTGCATCTGGAGTGATATCTATCATGTTATGACCTCCCCAGTCACCGCACCTACATCCTATTAAACTGCTCTGGGAAGAACTGGAGCCCAAGAAAGAAAAATCTTAAAGTGAAGTAAATTTTTAGCAGATTTTCCAAAAGGCACACAAAGTGTTTCTGTTTAAAGTTTTGGAGAACAAAGTGTAAAACTGTTCATGCTAATGGAGCATTTTTCACTGTAATAAATCAATATCCAATGATCAGGATGAGGACGAGTTCTATTTTAAGGCTGGTTCCTCTAGTGTTCTTTAACATACCATCTCAGGAGTTTTTCCACTCAACACCTTTCCCTTTGGTGTAAATCACGCCTCCGGATCCGGTGCATGTTTTCTGGCATTCCTGGTGTACGGTTTCTACAGAAACCAAAAACGGTGATCTGGTGAAAGTTTCCAGACGGAGAATTTCCGAATCGGCAGGTGCGGAACGAAATGAGACGCACAAACCCACACACACGTGATGAGTGTATTCATCAAGCCTAAAGATCCTCAGCCGCTCATTTAGATAAGTAATCGCTGGATAATCGAGTCTGGCGTGATGTAAATGAATTCCGGGGTCATGCTCGCTGCTGGGATTTCTGCTCCGGCGCTCCGGTTTGATTCCGAATTTCACGGCCGGATAGAGGAACGCCGTGATTCGCGTGCCACGGAGGAGATTTTGACGTGTTCAGCAATAATGAATAAATAAAAAGACAGTTGATGTTAGCAAGAAACTTTCAGTAGATGCATTGGGGGACCCTCCTGAAACTGGAGACTCCTTCTAAACACCACCAATCCACCGAAATCCACAAACGCGAGCTGTTACCATAGCAACACCACCATGCTAGAACAGGACAATGTGTTTCTCGGGACTCTCGTCTCGACCGAACGCCGTTACGTTTCTGACCTTCAGCCGTTACACGTGTAGACAAAACAACAACCCACAGACACTTGTAACTATCTACAAACACCCCTCCCCCCCATCACACACACACACCCTGAGTCACCCGCAACTCCCCGTGACTAGCAACTGCTTGCCCTTCTCACTCAGCCCCTCTTCTCTCGTTCAGTGTAAACTTTCCATCGCTCCTGCTCTCCGTCAGCTAGAGTTACACGTCATTTGAGCCCGACTGTAAACTGGCTCGTCACACGCTCCGTTTCCGTCGTTGCTACTCTGGTTCATGCTGTTTACTTTTTAGACGTTAAACGACCTCAGAAAACTTCAGGTTTCACTTGAGAATCTGCTTTAACCGGCGATGCGGCGGCACTTTGTGTTTTAACGTTTCCAGCTTTTTAGGGGAAAAAGAAATCCCACAGTAATTCAAACTTTATGCTAGAACGACTACAGCGAGGAATTCTGGGACAGCATCAGACGTGTAAAATCATACAAATATACATCCCTTACTGCAGAACTCACTCCGTTACAAATCAGCAATTCCAACACGACTCGAGTAAAAGTCTTCGGGTCTCCGATTTGAACAGTGTTTCGGTATTCGACTCGTATCGAACGCAGGCTCAAAGGTGCATCGAGACACGCGTTAGTGAAAAGCCACAAAACAGACGATTTGTTAAGGATGGAGTTCCTCAAATACAGATCGTATTGTACACCTCGAAACAAGTCTTCAACTTGCCAGAATGAAACTTACAAGTTGGTCAAAAAAAAAAGAAAAAGAAAGACTTGGTAGTAAATCAATCGTTCAAAAAGGGGATCTTTAATTCATAAATACACGTCCAGCATCACGTCACAAAGTAGACCAACCGTTAATATTTAATGGACAAATAGAATGCAAGTAAATTATTTTGGACTGACTGGGATTTAATGCAGCTTTCAGTCTCAGAAAGAGCCAATGTTTTTATTCAACTTGAACAAAACCCGGCTCTCACACCCGGTTCTGTCGTTTGATTTCAGTTTCTCATGTCGACTACACTTCAGTGTTCAGTGATGTGATCAGTTCAGTGGAGTGATTCTGCAATGAGTTTATGTATTTTGAGAAGCAGCGAGTAATGTTTGTTTTTAATCGTAACTACTGTGTTACTTCATTTGAATAAATGGTTGTTGATACGCATGTATGCGTGATCTTGATTGGAATAGTGTTTTTCGAGACTGAATATATGACGATTGTTAAATTAAGGAGGAATTCTCTTGTTAAGCAGCTCCGGGTTTAAGATCTTTTCACACAAATTAGGAAAAGCAAACTGTTGAAATTAACAAGCGTGTTTTCATTAATTACACTAAACAGACTGCTTTGTGTTTTAATGCCTATTTTGGGACATTTTGTTCTTTTTCTTATAAAAAAAACTAAAGAAGGGTAATTATCTCACTGCACTGGCAGATCTTTTGACTTGTTTTTTTATCCGCATCTTAAATCATGCATTTATTTCTTATATTTCAACAGAATTGATTTGAGCTCTTTTTGGACTGAAAACGAGGCCAGCTGTGAGAAAAGGTCACGCCCAGGAAGCAGATGTGTGTAGGGGAATGTTCGACATCTTCAACAGAGGTGCAAAATGTATAAAATATGAACTTTAAAATACAGTTAAGTAGAGAGTAAAAGAAGTTGCTTTTATATTTGATACTCAGTAAAAAAAAAAGTAGACAAAAAAAATAAAATAAACGCAAATACAAAAACGAAGTACATTTCCTTAAATGTTTACATCACTGCTGCAGCACTGAGATCTACACTTCTATCTGATTGGTCGATATTGTGCAAGGTAGCGTGTGTGTGTGTGTGTGTGTGTGTGTGTGTGTTCAATGAAAATGTAAAAATCTGTACAGAATGCTGTCGTCTTGCGCGCTATAACGGCATCACTGTAAAGGATCGAGTTCTGATACCAACCCGTCGTCATACACTCGCTATAACACTCTCTGCGGGGGTAAAGGAGGACGTGTGGTGGGTTTCAGCTCAGGTTGTGTAAGTAGGGTGTGGTAAATGGTGTCAGATACAAGCCCTTTATCAGCATACACACACACACACACACACACACACACACACGGCTCTGTGGCTAACCGGTTTGCTTCAATAAGCACAGGCCAACAGACCGCTCTGGACGGTGTGTGTGTGTGTGTGTGTGTGAGGCAGGTCAGGGCTCACTAGCAAGAGTGTGTGATGACTAAGAACAACTACAGGATGATTTACACTTCCCCTTTTAACCCCTCTGTGTTTCTCACACTCACACACACACACACACACACACACACACACACACACACACACACACACACACACACACACACACACACTTTTCAGTCAATAAAGGATCACTTTTTGCAAGGGATAGTGTGTGTGTGTGTGTGTGTGTGTGTGTGTGGAGGAAAAGGTTAAAGGTGTCTTGAGCACATAAATCAAGTGTGTAAATGTATTTTGTATAGAAATGCAGACAGTAAGAGTTCAGCCTCGTCTGTGTCTCGTCTCAGTCAACTTTCAGTGCGTTTATTCACGTGAATAACTGTAAATAAATCAATAAATAAAACCAGTTATCTGCTCCAGTTAGCTCCCGCTTGTCCGTGTGCTTTTCCTTACAGAAAACCGGAACTACTCCATTATTAGAGGCGAGTGCCACCCGCTGTAGTCTGGGACAGGTGAGGCTGGAGGTGGGTAGGAAAGTTTCATCTGATTCAGCAATCAATCAATAAATAAACAAATCAATACAACAGAAAGCTAGCTAACTAGCTAACCAAAAAGCTAGCTCTACATGTGTTCTTTGAATTAACTGCATGCCTGGCCACGCCCACGTCTGATCCTGTCACATCCATGCCTTTGTCGTTCCAGATACGATCCCTCGCCCAATCGGGCTTCAGATCTACAGAATTCACTCACAGAGAACCGAATCGCTGAGTCACATGGTCCATTCTAAATAATAATTCATCAATCATTTGAATGTGAGAACGAGAGAAAGTGAGTATATATATATATATATATATTGTTAGAGAGAGAGAGAGAGAGACAGAGAGAGACAAGAGCAAGCAAGAGACACAGAGAAAGACCAGAGAGTGAAATACAGAGAGACAGGAGAGAGATTGAGATAGATAACTGAGAAAGAGAGACAGGCAAAGTGAGACCAAAGACAGAGAGAGAGAGAGAACCACTACTAGATACTGAGATAGATGAGTCAGAGTGAGAAAGATGTTGTTTAAATGTACAAAATATATTTGTTGTCATGTCAGTAACACAATCTAAATTTAATTGAATTGAGACCAGAAAGAGCAAGAGAAATACAGGGAGAGAAACCAGAGAGAGCGAGAGGAAGAGAGAGATACAGGAAGAGAAACCAGAGAGAGTGAGAGGAAGAGAGATACAGGAAGAGAAACCAGAGAACGCAAGAGGACGAGAGATACAGGAAGAGAAACCTTAGAGAGTGAGAGGAAGAGAGAGATACAGGGTGAGAAAAGAAAGCAAAAGGGCTACTAAGAAAAGAGAGATGCTGAGATAGATACTGAGAAAGAGACCAGATAGAGAGAGAGCACTATTGAGAGAAAAAGAAAATATATATATATAGTAAAGTAAGTGCACCCCTCACATTTCAGCATCCATTTTAGTATAATGTATTTAAGGGAAAATACTCTAGAAATAAAACTTTATATATATATTTCTAGATATATTTTAGAGTAGTCGATGTGCAGCTTGTATAGCAGTACAGATTTACTAAATAACTCAACATGCAGCCGTTACTGTCTAAATAACTGTCAACAGAAGTGAGTACACCGAGTGATACCAGCTGTACGTCGTGTAAACATGCAAAGCCGCATGTCCTATTCATCATGTGTTTGTCTGCTTGACAGGAACATACAAATGTGTGTATCTTGTATTACAGCAGTTACAATTCGGTGCTTTAAATCAAATTCGCTCATACTAGCAGAAGCTGAAGGTCCACTCATCAGACCGTACGCCGCACTCTTCAACAAGACCAGAAGGAGCTTCTTCTGAAACTGCTCACGAGAAAACCCGCAAACATTTCGCTGAAAACGACCCGTCTAAGAGCATGAATTACTGGAATCATGTCCTGTGGTCCGATGAGACTAAGATGAACTTGTTTGGTTTAGATGGTGTCCAGCATGTGTGATGACACCCTGGTGAAGAAAACCAAGAAAATTGTGCCTTGCCTACAGTCAAGCATGGTGGTGGCAGCATCACGGTCTGAGGCTGCATGAGTGCTGCTGGTACTGAGGAGCTGCAGTTCAGTGCTCAACACGTCCTTTCACCGAAAAATAATTTTTCAG